>DWHQ01001461.1:0-10797 GCA_018247955.1 Eurytides marcellus marcellus | reverse complement strand
GATTTATATGTAGATATATATATAGTTCAAGGGCTTCCTATTCGATCAGATTTATTTTGAAATTATATTGAAAATTATATTTTTTGTATTGTTATGTCATAATTTCAGTGTTCATTTTTACATAAAGTAAATCAACAGTTTGATTTATGTTATAATTTATCTAACCTTCACTATCAGAAGCATCCAATCGAACTAAGCTAGCATTGAAGACCATGTGTCAATTTCAGTTTTAATATCATATAAGTAAATCCTCTCTTGACAGATGAAGAAATTCAATACTTGTTAAGTGCTAGAATACTTTGATTGCATCTAGTCTAAATGACGATTTGTTTTGGGGCAATAAATAAATAGTGTTTGGGAGATTACGATAAAGTTAAATAAAACAAATTTCACGTAGAACGTATAGATAATATTTTGTGTTTTCAAAGGGTTCAACTTTAAATTTGCCTCGAGGTATTTCTTTGTACGTCAATTCGAGTTTCTAATTTTAACTTTAGTAAGTTGTGTCAGCGATTTCGTAATAATCTTTTCGCTTTGGTTGGCTCATCGAATTTGTTGATCTTTGACAGGATGAACGCAACATTTTAAATTATCTTCATTTGATCAGAGATTCAAAGGGGTTTGTATTTAGTGAGAGTAAGGAACAAATTAATTATATAAAGCAGGGTTTTTGTATGTCAAATGTTATTTTTATGTAATAGTAATGTTTTGTATACCAAATAAGCAATAGTCAGGATTAATAAGAAGCTTGGGACTGCTACAAAGAAAAACACGTTAAAGTATCAATGCACTTTGATCGTTAACGTCATAAATGACGAGAAAAAGTTATTTCATTCAATACAGGCAATTCATATTTTATTCCCTAATCAAACGTTTTAACTAGATTAACACCAACAACTGCTTGTAGAAGAGGCTCTGAATCAAATAAGATTGCGGCGTAGTTCACTGTAAAAGTCGGTGGTGCTGTGTGTCATTGTTTAGCGATCTCGGGAACGTCGCTGGAGTCAATATGCGGAACATTTCCTATTACACGCCCACTTCTTTCCTTGAGCGGATGGATAGTAATCGAGTTGATACTTTCTTGTTAGGTCTTTAATCAAATTCAAGAAATTTGTTTTCTTTCACTTGCTTATATGAAATAATATCTGTAATTTCGAATATGGGCGCTGATATGTTAACTATCCGATGAGTGGTAAGTTCTTCAGGCCATACATGATATGGTAGAAATAGTTATAATATTAAAAATTATATATTGACAGATCACTCTTTGTATCGTATCGTCAAAATATTACCTATTGTACACATATAAACCTTCGTCTTTAATATTTTACTCATTTGAAATGTATGGAATAGGGTAGCAATATTATTCTTTTACATTTCATCCGGCAGTGGAGTATTTTATTATCTTTTTTCTCTCCCTTTTTTACAAGCCTAGCGAGTAAAGATCATCTGAAATAGAAAAAGTGAAGCAGTTTTAACTGGTGTAGTTCAGAAAAATGTATGGCTGGTTATAGGCAAGTTTACAGTTTACCATCAAGCGCACGAGTACGTACCATCAGTACGTTCAAAATGGCTTTAATGCACGGAGCTAGTAAACTAAACATGAATTATTTTCAATGCGGTATTTGATAGGAACTAGTCCGAAATCCACTCTTTTTCAGTTCTTACCTCTACAGCAGCCTTCTCTATTGTAGTAGATGTCCGTATACGGTGGTTTTCACTTACTAACAAGTGAACAGGTAACTTAGTTACCAACTTCGCACAAAAAATCTAGTACGTCTTTAAGTAAATCTTAAACTTTTAAGAACATTTAGTATGTAGATTTACAACTCTAGTGATATCCCGCATATTTTTATTCCAACACAATTTGTAATGGAAGCGACACGCGGAGACAAGAGAGCACGGCGAGGTCGGGCGGCGGGGCACGGGGCCGTCGGAGGCGACAAAATTACTTGCAAATTCCATTTACAAACTCGACGGCCAGGCGTCGTCAAAAGAAACTGACTGGCTACCACAGCTCCTCGTTACCTACACTATCGTCGTCATTGTAGCTCCGGATCGAACTGTATCTCATTCTGCTTAGAAACTTTGAACTATCTAGAGGCAAAATGAACACGAAATAATTTGTGGAGAGAAGTAACCACATCTTTCACTACGCATGAATTGTGTTAAATTTTTATTTGTAAATAAAGTATTATTATTTAAAGCTTTCCTTAATTTAATTCCTCAAATTTCTCTTAACGTTGTCCAGATTCTTTTGTGAAAATATGTATAAATTCAAAAGCGATAGGTAAAATTTTTGGGCCGTCGAGTCACATATGTTTTATCATATTAGATAAAAATATATGAAACAACATAATCAAAGCTAATGCAATAAGCTCAACCATATTTATATATAAATAATGTAAGTTATAAATGATTGTAATTTGATCGTACAACTGCAGATATATGCCGCATTGAAACTTGCTAAAGTTCGTATTGCCAAGGAGCGAGGTGTTGAGTTGTTGTCCCAAGGCTCGTATCATTGTTTGTTTGACTTTAACTTTTGAGGAGAATTCTACGAACCAACATATAAGTAGAATAATGAAGTTTCAAGTGATTATTAGTATTTTAATTCTGTTCCTCTATTTAAAATAAATAAATAATATTATTTGCAATTACTGGGATGTATAATAAAGTGATTGTATTATCACTAAATATACTTTTAAACCTCAGACTTTTTGAACGCTTTTAATTTTGAAGATTTCGCCTATATAGCTTTAGGAATTGTTGACATAGACATTTTTAGCGCACTATTATTCTTTTTTGTCATATTTATACGCTTTCGGTTGGGATAAATAAGATACGAGTGCTATTAATAACCGTAATAGCTTTTATTAGAGTTTTAGTATATAAAGATAAATTGTAATATCCTTATAGCTTCGAAAATTGTGTTCTTTGATCGGGGAATATTTGGTAAATTGTCATTGGCGTAAAAAGCTGTCTTCGACTCGATTGGTATGTAAGCGAGGAGACGTTACGGTGAACTTAGCTCATTACCACTTCTACGTTACGCGAATGACAATGAAAGGAATTTTTACTTTATTCTCGTCTAAGCTTATTAGGTGCCGTTGGACGTGTAGCGGAACGAGTCGAGAGCGGTTAGCGAAGTGGCGTATTGAATTTCTCGCCTCGACTCTCGGAGAAACTATACGGCACTTGTTATTTTAAGATTAAGCTTATCGTATTCTTATAATAAACGCTTCAGACGTTTGCTTTTACTTGTTAAAATAGCACATACTTGTAACATTGTTCATTGTAGCCAGCCATATAATTAAGGTCCAAATGATATATGTTTACCAATACCTTCCTATTAAATATTCTACGAAAAATTATCAGTTTATTGTATCATAGTTTAACTACCATTATAATTCGTGATTCGATTTTTAGGTAAAGCCGGAAAAAGAAAAAAAAAGGATGAAATTTTTTTATTTTATATTATAATCTGTTTAATGAAATATTTTTATATAATTACATCTACCCTACAAAAAATATCTCCAGTCACTAGAGAGAAGTACACACATTCTATAGAGTAGTTAGTATGCATGATAGTTGTAGAGTTCGCTCAGCAGAGGGCGCCATTATGTCTTGACGAGGCTAACTGAATTATATTAATAATGTTAACGTCGTCAACCAGTACTCAGTAATGCGAAATAAATTAAAGATATATATAATTTTTTTTTCAGATAAAGTTCCTTCTTCAATTATTATTAATCTCATCCATATTTCGATGTACATTAAGTGACTTTGTAGCTTTTAAAGTAAAGGTATTATGTATTAATAAAAGTTTTTGACTATGCCATTTAATATTTTTATTTACATAATTTCATTTTTTTATGGAGTAGACTGACAATCGAGCAAGCGGCTCACCTGATGGTAAGTGATAACCGCCGCCTCTCACATTTTGGACATTTGCAACATTAGAGAACTTGCAAATGCGTTGCCAGCCTTTAAGGGGGGAAATTTTTGAGAGAGAAACTGGTGGACCAGTCGCACTGTCCACGTTTACACGATTGCTTTTTTAATTTGCACTTTTTTACACTTAATTTACACAATTACATACTACAATAGTAGTGATTTGCTTCTTACGTTATTATATCTTTTGTTATTATTACACTATTATTACAGATTTGTTTAAAACTGTTAATATAAAAATAAGACAATTAAGTCGAAGGGAAATTGCAATATTTGACCAGTGGTATCGAAATGTTTACTCAAACAATTTTCAAACTTATTTTAACGGGAAAAGGCAGTAATTTGCTTGTTTTACATCTTGCGGTTTTCTAGCCAAACAGAGAATGGAGGGAATGCGGTAGTAAATAACGGTAGAGATCGGATTATTTCGATAAGATCGTAAAATGGAAACAAGTCGTGCTGCGATTGAGTTTTTTTATATGCCTTGCGTTTTAAACGAAACTGAATTCGAAATTTGAACAATAGAAATGACAACTGTTAAGATTTTTTTTTGTAACTTTACGAATGTGTTTTGTTTCAGTTAATGCATATTAGAAGTAGAAAAATAATCTATAATTATTACGTGGAGAGACAACTTGGTATCAGAGTTATAAACAATAACAATAAAGACAATTGATGAAATGAAAAATCTTTATGTTGTACATTTTTTTTTCAGCAAATGAAAATAGCTTTTTTGATTGTAATATAAATAATTTTTACATTATCGCAAAAAAAAATCATAGTTTTATATATAATATATTTTATTCAAAAAAAGGAAACGTTAAATGTTGAAAACTTAAGCTAAGTTTCAGCATAAAGCCTTAACTAGCATTGAATGTGCCAAAAATATCTATTTCAATTAGATCACAATTGCTCGGTGTAAATATGAACAATTAAAAGAAAAAGACGTAATTGTTTCGGCCGTCCGTTCGCTGGTCAGAACTAACAAATATTGGTAGAGGGCGCATGTGAGTGCCCACACGCTTCGTGGATCGGACGCGTCCGCGTGCAATCTTATTTTTCCGGGCGGCTCGTTGGCTCTCTGCCGGGGGCTTATTGCCTACGTGCCAGCGGGACGGTCGCGCGCCCGTCATATTATTCTATCGGACGGCTATCGGTGGCACCCACACCAACATTAGCGCGGCCGACTCTGCCTTCCCGAGATATTGGCCCCACTCGTAAATAAAACTGTACTGGTACGCAAGGAGACTATTTGTCAATCCGACAACGATAGAGCGACGTTTTTAAAATAAGTCTTGTTGGCTTGGAGAATGGAAGCTAAACGATCAGTTTTCTCCAATTACATATTTTGAATTACAAATTGGCTAGTTCTTGACTGGCTGATGATAAACTGTGATGTGTCCAGTCGCAATTACTGGTCAAAGAGATGTACCATTTGATATCTTCTAATATAGATAGAGATTAAAACGAGCTTTTGACGTTGACGAACCGAATAGATTTATACTGTTACAGGTGTCGCTTACTATACGTAAGATCAACTTGTCGCGTCAATTAATTTTGGGGGAATATTCAGAGATGGTTAAAGCACTAACTTAATACTGCGTTAAAGACACTGATTGTAATCGGGTGGGAAAACAGGCGTCAAGTGTTCTGTCTTTCGCTGTTTAAATTAAAAAGCACGAAGACAAACCTCTTCGTTTGAACCCGTTGAAAGTAGACAACAAAAGGGCCTGCTGGAGGTGTAGTTGATGGTAAGTGTTGCTTTGTCGTCACAATTACGTAAACAGTAACGCAATAAGCGACCGCAGCCGGCGTTATTGCCGCTGGCGAATGTTGCCGCCGAGACTTGTTGGAAAAAGTGAAAGTTTTTATCTGTGCCCGGTCCCCGGCCGCCCGTTCTCATTTCCACGGAGCCACTCTTGATAGCAATCGAGCGGTGTCGCAGGGCTGAGCCACGGATCGTAAAATTGCTGATCTCCCGATACAAACGTTTAGAAGATTATTTTGGAATAAACTCTAAGGCGGTATTAATCTCCTCGTTAATCCTGATGTGTAGTAAAATTGAAATATTTTGTTTTCTTAAGATTCCATTTGCGATAATACGAGTTAACATTTCCACATGATCTTGTCTAAACGCGAAGATTTTGTTATTGAATAATTTTATGATTACCTTATCTAATTTATATTTTGATATATACATTGTAATGAAACTACTTATTGTACAAATTATACGTTTTATGGTAATACTTTTTTATCTAAAAAGTCGATAATTATTATGAAAATGATTGAACTTGGCGGAACTAGTAATGACATATTATTATTATTTTATATGAATTCCTCATAGTTTGTTCTGTAAATTCATTAGCGATATTAAAACTTGTCTTAAGTAAAAGCATCGTTTAAGGTCAAAGCAGCCCTAACCTTGTATGGAGTGAAGAACAAAGAAAAAATATGTACGCCCAAGGGACCGATCCGTCAAAAAATTATGTGACCCAAGAATCATTGGTGAGACGATCGCAGTAAACTGATAGCTCTTTGTAACTGAGTGTCACGAGTTAATCGGTTGCGACTGCTTAGATATTAAACTCTCGATATTCTATTTATTAACGGTAATCTCTAATAATAGTATCTTGTATTAATTCAAGTTCTACACATTATAAAATTAAATTCTTGAACAAATTTATTTTTATTTCATTTTATATTAAACTCAGCAGATACTGAATTAAATTGTTATATATTGTATTTCACAGGTAGAATATTGTGTAAATATAATACGCAGAATTTTTAAAAAAGCCCACGTCAATATTCAGCCACTACTGGTACGAGTGTTTGGCAGAATCTCAAATATCTCGGCATCGCAGAAGATTAGATCGCAGTATCATTATTGTCCACGATTGATAGGCAACGAAAAGACAAATCGCATGTTAGTTGTTCACGTTTTCTTTACAAAACAATTTTTAATGTACATGTGTCGACAGTTCATTTTTATTTATATAAGTAGACGAAATGACTTGACGAAATGATTTAATTAATAAAAGTCAACAACTCCTTAGAAGATATTATTTGTAACTTCTTACGGGACACGCAAGACATTCCATGACGTACATGCATCGTAAACTGTTGCCTTTTCGAATCGCTAGATTATACCTAGTATAATACTAATAGTTTTTAGTATATTCTATCTATTTCGCTTTGAACTGGTTAACATTTCAATTGGCGAGTTAGCTCATACCCCATAAGGAGGGCTACAGACTTCATTTTATTAGCATATCGAGTTGGAGATTCGGGCGTTAGCGCGGTGGGCACGGGCCCCTAATAAAACGGGCCGAGGTAACCGCCGTGTTTGCTGTGACGGAGCTGCGATGCTAGATAGGGCACGCTCAGCCATCCGGGCTCGGCTACGTTCTTATAAACTACCGAACACACCACCGAACCATTGAATAAAACTATATACACAGGGGCATTTAAATTTACGATATGCTTGTCACTGGTGTTTTTATGTTTGTGTTCGGTGCCAACAGTTGTCCCGTTCGAAAGTATAAAGGCTCCCATGAATATGTTAAGTACCTTATCTTAAATGGCATGAGATCTAATGTTGAAGGCTTTCAAGTTATATTTTATTCATCAATGTAATGTTTTTTTTTTTGACAAAATTGACGTTATTAGTTACTAGCTAATAATGATGATAAAAATCGCTCGTTATTTATTATCATTTAAATATAACTGAAATGAAATATTGTACAGTAAAAATTCTCTGGCCTTTTTAAAATGTATTTTATTAAACAAAGTATTCGATAATTGTTCCTGTATCAGAATATACGAAAATGATATATTTAATAAGTGGGATTTACGCGGATGATTCAAAATGAGTATTTCTTTACGTTCCGTTTCGAAAATAAAAAAGCCTCAAGTACCAACGTATAAGAGAAATAACAAAGTACTCGTATATAATAATTGGGCTGTTTATATATTTATATAGTTGTGAAACAAAAAAGAGCCATCATAGTCAATTGTAATCATTTAAAGCCTCCATTGCTTACAATAATATCCTCACTAATATTTACTAAGATTATAAATTCAAGTGCATTCGTTAGTCTACCCTTAAATTTTTTCCATGACGTAGGCGGGCAAACGAGTAAGCGGTTCACCTGATAAGAAAAGATTCACCTGAAAGCAATAACCGCTGCCCATGGACATTTACATCGTCGAACGTTTTGCAAATGCGTTGCCAGCTTTCACGGTGGGAAGTTTTGGAAGGGGTGGATAGGGAAGGGGAGGAAATAGGAGGGAGAGGCAGGAAAAGGAAGGGAGACTGTATACTGGAAGGAGGAGGCAGGGGGATGGGCCATGGGCCACCTCACTCACCGAACGAAACGTGAAAGCAAAAACACTTCTACTTTACGCCTTTGTGGAGTCGTGGTACTGATCCGGCTCGAGCCGACCCATTCGGCAGCGGGAGCAGCTGCCTGGCGCTACTACCGTAAAAGTATAATTCATAGGAACGGGACAACAGACGCGTGATTTTTTGTCCTTAATGTTACTTGTGCAAGATCGTTTTAGGATCGAGAATGTTGTAAACTGCTTATGTGCTGGAAATACTACAAAACTGTGATATCAAAATACACGCGGATAAAGCCGCGGGATAGAAGCTTTCCATAAAACTAAGGCATATCTTTATTATTTAATTTCTGATTGCAGTATAAAATTTAAATCTTATATTTTAACTTTCCCTGTACGAAAAGCATATTTTTTTTTCATAAGCATCAGCAAAATACGTATCTAAAGTTTTTAACTAGAATAGTCGAATTCGTCTGTAAATAAATTTACCGGTTCGTATAAAACGGTACCTTGGTTGATATTGATTCTCACGGTACCCACGCCACAAGGCTTGTTGGTGGATTTATATATTATGCCGGCTCTGCATCACGTGCTTTAGAGGTGCACTGCGATAGAATTTTTCGAAATCCCAAAGGGATCTGGAAAAATTGCAAAAGCAACGATGTGGGAATTCCGCTAGTTATTTATGTAACAAATACATAAACGACGCCATTCTATATTCCATGTTAGTTTTAACAAAGCAGTATTAAATTTCAGTATAAAGTGGTACTAAACGATAGCTAAGATCAGGCTGGCTTTAAATTCTTTTTTTTATGAATTTCCGCTTTACCCACGCCGCTCCTTAGCTACAAGAAAGCATTACTTAGCATTGCAGTGACATTTTTCTTTATGAACTCCCTCGCCTTGTTTTTATTAATTCCACTTCGTCGAAAAGTAGAACTCTATGAAGAAATGAAATTAGCAAAAAAGAAATTTATCGTCGGGAAAAAAAATGTAGTACAAATAGCAAAGTAAAATTTCTGCTCGTTACGTTTATTGCACTTTGAAATTATGTTTAGATATTATTTATATCTCTCCTGAAATATTAAATGGTTTTGTTAACATAAAAACGAAAAAAAACTCTTTTAATTTTTTTCTTCAGTGTACAATATTTCGGTAGTGGTCCATTTTTAGAACTCTGTTTCGAGTCTCTTTTGAAAGATCATTACTCTATCTGACCACGGGTCTAATTCTTCGCTTATTTAGTCAAGATCTTTGATCGTCTGTAAAATAATGTAAAAGAACATAAAAATAAACATCGGTGCACATAAATGTTTACAGCTATTGGTATTTATAAACCTTGCATTAGTTTGAGTTTACAAGTACAGAACAAAGCTGTATCTGTTAAGGAAACAGAAAATTAGTAAGCCGGTTTAAATAAAATGTTACATATATATATATATACCACTAATTGTGAAAAATTTGTCAGAAAGGAACTAAAATTGTTTGATGGTGATAAATTTACGATTAAAATTTATAATGCTCTATATATTTGGAAGCAATTATGGTCTGTCTTGGTGTGACCAAAAAGGCACTAGGTGAAAAAGGTGTTGACATATTGCACAACATCAGTAACTACATCTGGCAAAACGGTGAGTGGCCTACGGCTTGGACTCAGTCAATTATCCTTCCACTACATAAAAAGAGTTCTGCCAAAATATGCGACAACTATCGCTCACTCGCACTAATTTCCCATACAAGTAAAGTCCTACTTTACATAATCAATAACCGGATACGCTACTAACTTGACTGGCAGATTCCGCAAGTGCAAGCCGGTTTTGGAAAGGGAAAAGGCACCCAAAAAACAAATATTAAATATCAGACAAATTGTGTAGAAATGCTACGAGTTATAAAGTGTTTTGTCGACTGTAGCAAGGCTTTCGATTGTGACATTTGGGGTCGTTTATGGAGAGCCCTGTCAGAACTGGGTGTACCTCATCATTTAATTGCACTCCTTCTGTCGCTTTATCATAACAGCAAGGGAGTGCTGAGGATTGAGGAGTCAACTTGTTAGATGGGATGGAGCATATCAGCACAGAACCGGGGCTCACAATACACGGTTCCAAAACCAAGATCATAATTGTAAATCGAAAAGGCAATCTTAAGCTCACTGGGGCACTTGATTTCGAGGTGGTTGACAGCTTTGTATACCTGGGCACGAGCATTAATTATAATGGTTGTTGTGAGAAATAAATACGAAGCAGAATTGGGATGTCAAAAGGGGCGCTGTTTCAAAGGATATGGAAACAAACTTTCGAGATGTGGTGCTGGCAAAAGTTGCTGGGGTTCCGTGGACGGCTCACCGCACCATCGTGTCGATCTTGCGTGAATTGAAGATCCAGATGAAGCTATTCACCATATGATTACGAAGGATATTGGAATACTTTGGCCACGTTGCCAGAAAGAATTGTGACAATTTTGAGAAACGTACATTTACGGTCATGGGTAAAGTGGAAGGGACAAGGC
>DWHQ01001460.1:0-10800 GCA_018247955.1 Eurytides marcellus marcellus | reverse complement strand
GGCTACGTCCAAACTAACGGCCAATGCCTCCCCCCTGCTTTCAACCGCCTCAGCCCATCGATGTGTAAGGTACACAAAAAGATGCATCTGATGGTAAGCAAGGCACCTGCCCATAACTCCACAGTGCTGGACAGAAGCAGAAGCGTTTGATCTTGCGTTACCTTGTCACTAAGGGATTTGAGATGTTATATCTCTATACCCACTAATTATGCTGGCATAGCGAAATAACGATACATTTTTAAAAATAAAATTCATAATAATGTAACATTTCTTTATTAGCCACAAGCTTCATTTTCACAAAATTTTCTTTTATGAATAAAATTGTTGCATTGCTATTATAAAATAAGTATGTATTGCTTCTATATAGGAATCTTTTGAAGCTATGGTCAGACTGGCCAAAGCAAAGATGATTTTTCAACAACTTAGTTAAAGTGAAATTCTAAATGAGTCCTATGTATACCAATAACGTTTATTATAACCATTTCATTATAAATTTCAGTGAGCATAACAATAATTGAATTATTTTAGCAATTTATAAGTCTATATTGTCCCAAATTTTCGCGGTATTGCAATATTAGTTCCGACATTGCATATAGTTGTTGCATAAACTAGCAAAAATGATTGTTGAATGTATGCTGTGATTGTTTTAAGAAAAAGTTAAAATTAAACTGTTAAGTAAAAGTTATTAAAATAAATGAAATAATTTTAATCACAATTATTTATTTGACAGAGAAACACATTAATAATTTTCAGTTAGTGTGTACTTCAACAAATTTATTCTATGTTGTTATAATAACTTGCTAAATAGATTAAAAATGATTCTTATGGCCCTAGCACTAATTACTTGTGGTTGTTTAACCGAAAAGACAATATCAATCATCTAAGTATTCAAAAGGTTCTGGTGGCTCCGGCTCTTTTTCTTCCTCAGTTTTGGGACCAAATGCTGCTACAGGTTCCACTAGAACTTGTTCCATATCTCCTGAATGATTGAGCATAACAATACCCCCAATTGTAACATCTTTTAGTGGATTAAACCCAGAGCCATCAACAATAGAGATGCCCTTAAGTTGTTGTCGCATAACTCTAGCTGGGTTACTCAAAATCTCAAAGTTAGGCTCGGGTTCCTTCTTTTCCTTAGCCTCTTTTTCATCACCTTCTTTTTCCTCTTTTTTTCCCTCCTTAGAGCTACCAGCATCCTTGTCAGATTTTCCATGAACAGTTATATTAGGGTTGGGTGATTTAGTTGGTTTCTTTTCTTCCTCATCAACATCCATTTTTGATGTGGTAGAGGTTGTAGCGCTGCTGCTAGAGCTCTCGGTTCCGTGCGCTCGCCTGCGCGCTCTTGCCGCAGCAATACTAAGCACGGCAGTGGTAACTCTTTCCCTCTCCTCACGTTTCTTCTCTTCTAGAGGTGCTGGATAGGCATAAAGTGATGGCTTTGCGTTCGACTTTATGTCGAGCTGGGGCATCTTAAGATCGGAGTTAAGCGCAATCAAACAAGTTGGCGTAAATGCTAGAGACAGGCAGTGAGCAAGCGGGAACCAATACCAGTATTGAGTAAAAACCAACATACCGACCACAGCAAGCATGTTCATGTGGCCAGTTCTGTTCTGAAGGGAGACGGTTACATTTCGCCCGCCAGCGTCGATGATGCCCTGAGCTAAGATGGCGCCAAATTTCGCCATAACATCTTCGTGTTTATTTGATATCACCTGCGCATAAAGCTGGCGGAAGTAAGTGACTTTGGGACACAGCGATTCAGTTTGTTGAATGAGAATCATCGCTGATGCGATCAACGCACCCTGCCTGACGAAATTGACGGGATCGAATTTAACCATGGGTTCAAGCAGACCTATGGCCTCTCGATTTCCGGTACCTGCGCACGCTATGCCCAAAGCCATAGCAGCGCCGTAACGGACGTGAGGATTGTAAGACTCCGCTAGAAGGGAGACCACGGAGGGGCATTGTTCAGGAGTTCTAAACAGCAGAAAGCCAAGAGCTGTAACGGCCGCACGGCGAACGTCATCATTGACATCAGAAACCGCGACATGAAGGAGTGTACGAATCGAATCATTGTTACCGGTCCCGCAATACGCGGTAGCGATTGTGTAACAACCGGCGCGTCTCAACAGTGGATCTTTGTCTCTCAAAAGTTGCTGAACTAAGGCATCAGCTTCCTCCAGCCGACCGTACATAGTAAATGAAATACCCACGGCTAACCCGCGCAAAATCTTCTCATGTTGAGTCTCTTGAGCGTAGGCGACCATATCTTCAATAGCGGCAGCATTTCTAGACCCTAACATGACCATACCCATTGCGATACCAGCTGCTTCACCGGTGACTGCATCATCTTGATACAGATTAAACTTTAGCTGTTCATAGACATCCTGCCTATGAGTACCCATAGCAGCCAAGCCTAGACCAAGGCAGCCACCATGGCGCACCATTTCATTCTGTGCATCTTTTAACTGTGTTAGAAGATAATCAATGATGTTGGCACCATGGTTGGCATGAATTAAACCTAAAGCATACAAACCACCACCTTCCGAGTAGCCTGATGATGGTCCGGCTTCTTTAGGTAGGTATGACTGCATTAGTGCTAAAGACTCATTTTCGTGGCCTCTGTGAATGACACCAAGTGATGCTGTTACTGTCAACTTAGCCCAGTTTGTCGCCCGAGCAAGCCACTCCAAATTATCCCTCAAAAACTGATCACTAGTTGTGCCTGCATGCATGAAAGCATTGGCTATTACTGTTGCCGTGTGACAAATAGATACTCTGATTGCATCCTTTGTGTTCTTTAGAATAAGCATATCAGCATGGTTTGACCTGATCAAAAATTGTAACTGTAATCCGATGGATACATCTCCACCTAAGATAGAAATTAATTTTTCCACCCTCTTTTGGTGTTCTTTCTCTTCATCATTTAGACTTTCAATGTCTCTCTCAGGCTTCTTAGATTCTTCAGATGTAGGTTGATCTACATCCATTGAGGATTCTGGGAAGGGTCCACCCTGTGGTTGAGGTTTACCACCAAGGGCACTAGGAATCGGGGCAGTAGTTCTTAAAGCTTGTAAAACCCTGCCCAAGAACTGCTGTGTTGCTGAATCATACAAGTCAAATGCTATTTGATAAGCCATGAGAACTGATTCCTGGGGGCCATGTGTTAACTTATCAAGGATTTCAGCAACTGACAAAGGATCTTCTAGGAAAATTAAACATTGACACATGTTCACATAATCCGGAATATTAAGTCCTCTATATAAACCTACAAGTGAGCGCAATACTGTGCTGCGGAAACCTCTATTTTGAAGAAGACTCATTGCCACTGTAAAGGCATACTGAAGCATTCCTGTAAAAGAAATAAAATAAAATTGAATACAACTAGAAACAGTTTCCTTATTGTAGTGGTTCAGTGATGTAAGTGCCAAACAATTTTAAAAACACTTGAATAAGAATGTTATATGTAGAAAAAAGTACTAAAGTATTAAATATTACTAAAGAAAAACCTACTCCTTTAGATATTTATTAGAAACTATGTAAACAGTTTTAATTATTTAATTACAATATTTATACTAATATTAAGAAAATGAATGTTAAGAAAAGTTTACTATGCTATAGTTCAAAAAAGAGCAATTCATACCTGCTACATCATCAGATTTCATGATAGATTCTTCGAAAATATCCATGCGGCGGGTCTCTAATGCCAAGCCCAGGGCCTGGCGATATTGTCCATCGTCAAGACAACGTTGGAACATGCGATTAACAATGGCTTCCAATCGAGGATCGATGGGCTCCGATGAGCTGTCTACAAAGAGAGCCTTCCGTTTTTGCGTATAAAAGTCGATTGCCTTCGCGATTGTTGTGTCAACATATTCGTTTCTCGCGTTTACATCAAACAAATCACCTGCACCAAGTGCGTACGTCAACGAGTCCTCGAATGCACCCAAGTGATAATACACCTTACTGGCAACTAAAGCGGCAAGTTGATGCTGAGAAAACACTTTATCTTCGTGAAGAATCTCAATTTTTTCAATAGACTCGGAGATTTCAGGCCAAAATTGGTCTACAATGTTGTCCAATCTCTTTAGTGCAAACTCTTTCACTTCATGCATTGGCTCATCGAGCAGGGATATTATCCCTGCCGCTGAAGTTATATTCATTTTGATTTTGTTCACTTTAATCTTCTAAATGCAACTGACCAGCAATGATCTTCTTTGTGAAAATATAAACTCCGAGTGTATAAAGAGTTCACGATGATTTGACAAATTCGTTTTACTCATAAGCAATTCTGTGAGGTGTAGAGTACTTGTTTCATATGCTCTAAATATTTTGTCTCAACCAATCAAAAAGGAAACTTTGCAGCCATTCTGTTCTGTGATTGGTCCAAAAGACGAAATAATGTGCAATGGAACACTCGAGTGATAGACAAATATTTTCGTTCAGGAAGAAGAAAAAAGCGAAGTTAGTTATTATTTACCTAACGCTTTAAATCTTTTTAAGGCATGCCTCAAATAAATGTAAACCCATTAAAAGCACAAATAACGTATTATTTACCATACAATCCTTTAAAAAACTACAGTTGTAAGTTAAAATTAGTAATACTGCAGTGAACTTAATATGTTAAATATTTTTGAACGCGTACACAATTTTGGATCGTGAGCTGAGTTGTCAACTTTATGTCATCACACCACTGTCAGTCTCGCAATCGCAATACGTACACAACCCGTACATAACTACTACGTAGTAAGACATCTGTTACTAGTAAACGGAAAAATCATTTACTTAATTTAGACAAAATGCTTGACTTATTTAGCATCTTCAGTAAAGGGGGCATTGTGCTGTGGTGTTTCCAAAGTACTAGCGAAATATTCTCACCGTCTGTAAATGCTCTTATTCGTAGTGTAATTTTACAGGTAAGTTTAGTGTCATTGAAGCCATTCATTGAATAATTAATCATATCTTATTAGGTTTGACGTGGAGGCAAAGTCAAGAATATATATTTACCTTTCATGTATTCTAAATTTTCAGGAGCGTTCTGGGAATAACACGTTTAACCATAACTCCTTAACTCTTCAATACAAGCTTGATAACGAGTTTGAACTCGTATTTGTAGTAGCATATCAACGCATACTACAATTGTCATATATAGATAAGTTTTTAAATGATGTTCACTTGGAATTTAGAGACAAGTACAAAAATGACCTACAGACGGGGAAATACAACATGGACTTTGAGTTTAAAATGTGCTTTGATAGAGTCCTGAAGGAGAGTGAACGTTGGGGTATGTAAATAATTTTTTTTCAGTAACATAGTTTTCATCTTGTTCAGCTACATTTCATCAATTAACATATGCACAAGTGGAAAAAAAAGGCAATAGAATTATTACAATATATACATGTTTTTTATATTGGCTAGTATTTAATACTAATACAAATTGGTAATAAACTTTCTTAAAGGTCCTTAATTTCATCATTTTTTATCATCATAATTGAATTTTAATAAATATTAATGAAAATTAAACTTCAACTTGAAACAGGCGTAAATAAATTTATTGTTTTTGGATATTAATTATTTTTTCCTAATAATAATGTTTTTTGTTGCTAATTTTTATTTCCACAGCTATGTCACAAGCTATGATTCCAAAACAAATGAGAACCTTTGCAGACTCTCAAAAATCAAAGAAAACTGTTGCTTCCATGATAGAGAGAAAAGGAGATGAGAAAAATAAGAAGTGTGGTAAGTTTAAGAGAGGTTTGTTATAATTAAAAATTAAGATATGACAGAATTCTAAATACTGTACAAACAGAATCAATAATCAAATCATTGAGTCATCAGTCTAAAGTGCTATATCAATATAACTATAACTTCAATGATAATTTATTGGAATTTTTTCAACTTTTAAATCCAGACGGTACTGATATAATTCTGGGTATGAAAAATGGGTATTTGAGACTGCATATATCTCCTATAAGTTAAATAGTTTCTGGCTCCTCAGAAGGAATTAAAATTTAAAGAATTAAAAGGAGATATATCCTTTTAATCTTATTTTTTTATATTGCAGTAAAAATAGTTGAAACTAAAAATATGACCAATGGGAAACTTGATGAGTCTCCAGAATCAGATGATGTGATATCAGCTAACCGAGCAAAACTAGCGCAAAAATTGGCCTCTAAAACCAAAAAGGAACCTAAGTGAGTTTAAAATATTTCAATTAACATTTTCTTTTTAAATCTTATCACATTTATTATATTTCTTCAAATGTTGTATTGTATATATTTCTTTAAATGTTATATACTACGTAAGTCCCATAACATGATTCAAATACACTGCAATCCCCCAATTAGCTTTTTCTTTTTCTAATTCTTGTTGATAGAATCAGTAATACAATGTCAGACTTGTGAATGGTTATTTATGTATTGGTGGATATCATACTTGGCTGTTTATATGTATTGTTTACATGTATAGTCTCAAATTTTTGCTAAAATTCAGATGGCTCTGGACTTTTAAAAAGTAGTGATAATTTTAGTCATTGTTCTGTTCCCTTTTGATGTAAATACAACAGTAAGTTGTCATCCTCCTCTGTGTGAAATATAAAATTTTAGAAGACAGAGTCAAGTTGTTGACACAAAGAAAGAATCTTACGGTGGTAGAGCCACGCAGTAGTTTCCGCTGCTGCTAATGGGCCGGCTCGAACTGGATAAGTAACACAACCTCACAGAAAATTTGCGTAAAGCATTTCGTTCGGTGACTGAGGTGGACCACCCCCTCCTTCGTTTTCCTGTATCTCCCTTCCTTTTCTTGCATCTCCCTCCCTTTTCCTTTCCAAAAATTTCCATCTTAAATTATTCAGTTGCAAATGTCCATGAGTAGCGATTATTGCTTATCAGGTGAGTCGCTTGCTCATTTGCCCACCTACTCCATCAAAATAAAAATAATAAAAAGCACTCATCAAATCATTGTTAATAATTTTTTTTTACTGTTTCCAGAAAGTCTCCCAAGAGTCCTAAACCCGTCGATCGGGTTAAGAAACCCCGCGTATGGGAACTAGGCGGTGACAATCGAGACCTGCCTTCTCTAGACTTCAGTACTGACAAAGATGCTGCAGCAAAGGATATTGCCCCTGATACGGAGGTATATTCATTATTGCTTTTTTCAACTATATTGTTATACAAAAGTTGTGTTCAAGGGCACCAATTGATATTTGTGTAGGCCTTCAAATTGTTTGTTTCTGATTTAATAACTTTTCAAATGTTAATACATTAGAAAACTGACAATTTCTATCAACCAGTTGGTCTTAAGATATATAAAAGCGTTCATTACGCAAGGCTACTGTAAACTAAAGAAGCCATGTAAAAAAAAATTTAATTATATTGTTGCATAAAGTACTTTATTTTCTTCTTTGATGAAAGTTTATACTTGAAAAGTGGGTAAGAGAAAATAAATCAGAGTTAACTCTCTCTATTTCAGCTTATTGGTAAAATGGCAGGAGCGATCAAGAATTTGGAAGTTGAATCTGACTATAGCAGTAGTGATGAGGAGGTAGAGCAGACCACTCAGTCAAGTCCCAAGAAGAGCGGCGGCATGTTCAGCCTATTCAAAGGTTGGTAATATGATCCGGTGTGATGATAAATAATGCTATAGCCGTAGTTTTTTTTTTTAACTCTATTGTAATATAGAAATATCTTGTGTTATAAAGGCGTTTTTAACAAACGCCCAGGTACGAAACAAATATTTACCCTGGGTCGGAATTGAACCCACGACCTCTGCTTAGCATCAGTGCCAAATGGTCATCATTGTAGAGAAACTGGCTGAATAGTAACTATTTTAAATTACATTTTCTATTACATTGAAAATGCCTTACTGCAATAGCTCTTGTTATCTTGGTAAACGCCAAAATTTTTGTTCTAGGCTTGGTTGGGTCGAAGGCATTGACAGAGGAGACCATGCGGCCAGTTTTGGACAAACTTCGGGACCATCTCATCGGGAAGAACGTTGCAGCGGACATCGCAAACAAACTCTGTGACTCCGTCGCCACCAAGCTGGAAGGCAAAGTATGGTGATCATTTTTATATATTGAATTTCAACTGAACGTTACAAAACAGCTATTTCTTTTTACTTTTTTTTTTTAATTAAACAGTTTATTGGTTTGTCTGTATGGCGTTTAGATATATTTTTTTTATTCTCGAACGTTTATAAAACTATACAGTATCGAAGGCAAAGTATGGTGATAAATTGATTTTTAACTAAATGTTACGAAAACAGCTATTTAATTTTACATGAGTATTTTTTTAGTAAACAAGTTCGTTTGAAATATACGCATATTGGGTAGACAGGCTATTTTTGCGTATATTTTTTTAAAACGTTTTTATATGTACAATCAACCGAACAATATATTTACGTCTATTTGGGGGCGATCGCGACTATTCGTAAGTTTAATTATTATTGAATTAATAATGTGGTTGGTAGTCGTTAATTAAAAATAAACAAGAATTTTTTTTTACTGCGTCGGAATAATTGTTTTAATTAATAAAGATAAAACATAATTGTTTATACATAGATACGAAGAACGATACTCTACGAAGTAACAAACTAAGAAGCCAGAACTCGAAAAAAAAAATTTAACACTAAATAAAAAAAAATATGTCTGTTAGATATTAAATGCCTAAATATGCTTCCAAAGTCGAGCCTTCGCATTGATATTTGCAAGAATTGATTTCTAAGATCCACCTTGACACGGGTAGCCAATAAGGATGTAGTGTTGTTTCGTGATTCTCTTAAATAAACTTTACTTAACCTTATTCCGCCATCTTTTTAGGACGTGCTCGTGTACACATACATAGTTGGGTATTCAATCTTTTTATGTAATCTGTTTCGATATCGAAATCTATTTCCATTACATATTTATTTCTCGGAACGAATAAGAGATTCATGGATGTGACGAAGAAAAATAGCCCTGGAAGGTCGCAGAGGATCCATGCTGCTTAATACAATGAGTGATGTTGGATTGTTTCCCAAGAGAGAAACCAATGTGAAGGTATTATTTGCAGCCCACTTTCAGTACGGGCGATACGCTAGCTAGTGGGCGACGCGAGACGTGAAAGTGAATGGTGCAAGCAATCGCGCACGGACGTATTTTACGTCCGATTTGTTTCGAACACGCGAGCACACATGTCCGCCTCCAGCTATCCGTGACGTAACGCCTTACGCATGTTATAGTGGTTGATGGTAACCCAAAAATGAAACGGAAATCGATTTTATTTTATGGCATCATCTCTTTTATGAGGATTTAATAATAATATTGATGTAAATACTAAGTCGTTTGATGTAATGTTGACCCCATCCATGTAAATTTGCAATACACGGATTGGAATTGCCTAGTCAATCAATAAAAGAGTGAGTCTTAACATGAATTCCAATGGAACTGAAAAAAAAAGTTTAAAAACAAAATACCTTTAATATTATAGATAAGTCTGCCATACAAGTCTTCATTAATGCAGTTATTTCCAAAAAGCAGGATTTTCTGTGCGGCAATAACCTACTAAAAACTTTGGCTATAATTTTAGGCTTTGATCGATTACGAAATTATAACTTTCTTCATTGAAAACGAATAATTGCCATAAAAGAGTTAATAAGTGGGTGTCTAGTATACACGCAATAATTAACTTCTGTGTTTAAGTATTTACCGGACTGTGCCAGCAAAAACAATGTTATATTTTTTGTCTGTATATGTCTCTTTATTATAAGTGTGTTTGAGTTGTTCTTTAGCCTATAAACTCATCGGTTATTTTCTTTCTTTACCTTACTTACTTTCCGTAGATGATTATTTTTACATTTTGAAAATAATTAACATAGTTTATAAGTTTTAGTATTCAATGTTGAATTTATAAACAATGTACAATTTTTTATCCAAAGGCCTTATTGTTACGAATCCCTGTGATATTTTATGTGGTATTGAAGCTATTAATAATTTGATATATCTGTTACGTTTTAAGCAACTGGTCATCAGAGCATTGCGCGTGATTTACTTCTCTTCTTAGTGCAATAGTATCTGCTGACTGCCATTTTTATTCTTGTAACATAGGACACCAAACTAGTTATGCAATTAAATTTAATCGCAAATGAGATAAACGAGTTGTGTGTAAATGAAAATTTCCGACCAAAATGGGTGCGCGCGCGCGTTTCGTATTTAAAGTTCGTCTATATGTTAATATAACGAGACCAAGTTACCACTCGCACAGTTACCTGACCTCGCTATGCAACCTTCGCCTTTGTTATAGTGCTCAAAATAAACGGAAACTATAATGTTTGCTAGAAAGTTCGTTACGGAAAACTCTCTTATTTACTACTAATAGTGCTATATTATTGTTTTTTGTTTTATTCTTATTTAAAACAAATCAAAAACACGTATATTGATTTGCTAATAATAAACTATTTTTTGTATTGTTACTCTGTGGGAAGTTTAAAATTTTATATTCGCGTATAGAATTAATGTCTGGTTTGTTTACAACCTTGAATGGACATTTAAAAGGTTAATCAGTTTCTACTTAACAATCTTGTTTTTTAAATAATGATATTGGTTTCAAGTCCATGATATACAACGACAGATATTGCTGACAGTATGGTATAAAAAGTACAAAAACGAAAAAGCACCGACCCTTTTATCTAGAAGGCCCCCTGAGTTTATTTAAGTGAAATATTGATTGATACATATCCTAGTTTTATTATATATACTTTGTTGCGGTCGTATACAATTACAAGCGGTATTCGAACTTAACATTCAGGGGCACAGTTTGTGCT
>DWHQ01001459.1:0-10802 GCA_018247955.1 Eurytides marcellus marcellus | reverse complement strand
GGTAAGAAGAGGGAGAAGAGGAAGGGGGTGGGCCACCAGCCACCTCACTCACCGGACGAAACATGGAAGCAAACACGCTTCCACACACTTCTACTTCACGCCGATTTTCTGTGAGGTCGTGGTACTTATCTGGTTTGAGCCGGCCGATTCAGCAGCAGGAGCAGCTGCGTGGCTCTACCACCGTCAAAATTCCGTCCGATTTGTAAAGCGCGGACCTATACCACTAGGCCACGGAGGCAGTAAAGTAAGGATAATGTTAAGTATAAAGGGAAGTAAGGCACGGAGGCAGCAAAGTAAGGTTAGGTATAAAGGGAAGACAGCAGTTTCCTCCCATTGTTCGGTATGCGAAGCGTCTCGGGCGAAACGACTCCATATAAGTGCGTGGGTCGCTCCACAGCTTCCGCGAAGCTCCAAATTCTGTTTATTACCGTCGCGAGGTCAAGGTGCACCGGTCTCGGGTTTCGTACTGCCGGATCCACCGACGCCATTTGCATATGGACTCGACGGAGACTTCAAACTTATTTGTTACGTGTTAGACTTGAATTTTCTTAACCAGCTACAAAAAGGAGGGTGTTTTAAGTTCTTCACCTGTTGGCACAATTTTGGTTGATAGAGTTTATTGATATTGATATAAAATGATAAAGCGTTAAGTTCCCAATCAGAGATTTTATTGATAGATACACAACTGCTACTAGAACTAATGAATGATGATAGACTGATCTTTATTATATATATCCGATTTGCAATGACTTTGAATAACAAAATGTATCAAATCAAAATATATTTAATCAAATAACAAGCTTTACAAGCACTTATGAATCGTCATTTTTACATCTAAGTTCGTGAGGAAGCTACCACCGGCTCGGAATGCAGCTTTGCTGAGAAGAGCCGGCAAGAAACTCAACAGTTGCTCTTTTTAAATACCGTTACAATATGCCTTAATCCAACAATGACAGCCATCCCATACAACAACTGTCTCGGTATGAAATATGTCGTAAACATCACGATAACAATATGTTTACGTTATATATGACAATCCGTAGTTATGACTAACTAAACAGCAGATAATACTAAATTACAATATCATCGTATGTAAAAATCATTACGTGCTAGTATTATCATGCAGGTAACTTATTGACATTGTATACGCAACGTGCTAGATAGTTTTCTAATTGGTGATGACCATGAATCTAATGTTAGATAAGCAATAGAACTGATGATAAGATGCCTCCAGAGGCCTATTCTGCTTATCACTTATATCTCCTTATCGGCCAGCATTCCAGTGTCTTTGCAGTTGTAATTGAAAGTAATAGATAAAAGGTTTATATGATTTTCTAACATATAGCTATATATTTTTCTATAGTTAGTGGATGGACGTGATACATTTGCACATTTATTCGTGTTCCTCACCTCTGAATATCATATTTCTGTTAATAACGATTGTTTATAATTTATTCCGAATTCCTAAAGCATAACCGGTCGATCCGGGTATACATTTGATGTTTCTTTAATACTGATACTTATTTATGATGATTTTCTATTGTTTGTCTATCTGATTGGACCTTTATAATGTTTGCGTATTGTTTGTTCGGGATTAATGGGTGTTCAGCTTAAAAAAGGATTTGACCTGTCACACTTTGTCTGATAAGAGAGACGAACTGCTGATTGGGATATAATAACTTCCTATCCTATCAACGACGAAGGAAAACATCGTGAGGAAACCTGCATATTTAAGAAAACTTAAATATGTGAAGTCTGCCAATCTGCAGTGAGGCCGCGTGGCGGTCTGTGCCCTCTGTACAGAGGAGGCCTGTGCCCAGCAGTTTGACAAATGTAGACTGTTACTTACTTACTTATTATGGACAGGCATGTTAAGCGACATTTTTACCATCAGGCGCACATCTTACTCGCCTCGTCACTTTATTTCCTAAATTAATAGGTATATGTTATCCAACTCCTGAGAAATCAGCAGTTCCACGAGTTCAGTGTTCTGATGAAACTTTGCATAGTCGCATACACTAAGCATTAACAGCGTACTATACAAATACTTTGTCAAATAAAGAGCTCTCGAGCATTCGTTTAACTAAAAGTGAAATAAACGTTACAGTTTATTTTTATTCTGTCAATAGAGACTGCATTGATCGACGTCTATGCGTTTCGAAGTGAAAACGTCGCACGTCAGGAGTTCTGTCCACCCCGCTCAAAAGGAGCGATTGCTTTAATCCCTACACCGCCTTAGAAGTGTCGCTGAGAGCGTCATAAAAGGAGAACGGGAAAGATGAGTGAATACCGTCAGGCCGACACAATGGACAGTGTATTCATATGCAAATGCCCATGCAGCGGGGAGGTCCTGCTATTTTTTAATAACGTCACCTAACGAATGAGTTTCTAAAAATGGAAGTCTGTATTTACACTAGAACTTAGCTAAGATAAGTATAAACATGGGAATGAAGAAATAAACCTATATGTCGCACATTTAATTTCAGGATGAAAAAATCTGTGTTTGTAACAAAATTGTGACTTCATACACAGCTTTTTTTAAACACAAAAAATAACGTACAAATCAATTACCTAGCTACCACATTATAACAAAGTGCTTTCAGATTTATTCCACTTTCCACAAAAACTATTTAAATTGTCCATTAGCTTTATTCTATTAGGAAACATCTTAGTTCACGTTTATTATTTAGTTCATTATTTATTTTTTATAGAAAGAATTATTTAATAATTCATACTCCAAGTTTTTTTCCCAATTAAAACACCAACTTATAATTTAAATGGTTGGGAAATATTAATCACAATTATAAAACGTATAATCGAAAATATTAAAATACTGAATTATATTATCAGCTTAGCACGAAATGCGATTGCAAACTGCAAGCCATTACAGTCGTGAATTACTCATTAAACAAGGAATAAAATTGCCCGCCCATAAAATTAATCTACAACTGCAATATTCCTGAAATATTATATTCGAGCTTCGGATGGGCAACTTGGAAGTAATATCAGCGATATATCACATCTTCCGTCCCTCTCGAACGCCTGCATAATTGAATTGAAATTCGGTCGTCTCGCTCGCACGTCAGCCGCACGTGATCCGCGTACTAGTGATACGGAGTTTCCCTACTTTATGGTTTCTTCCGTGAAAAATCACCTGAACAGGAGCACCGGCAGAGGCCGCCACACGATTAACTTAGGTAAACCGATTTCATTCTTAGCCCAACTTGCCGTACTAACTTATAACTTGAGTTATACTTTCTGGTAGTTTATCGAACAGTTATTCAATTTTATCTATTGCTTGATAGTCAAAAGTCAATGTAATAAAAGGTGCAGTGTTCTTAAATTGTTCTATTAAATTTAAACGTACTAGTTCTCTCTGCATGGACATTAACCGAAAAAAGTAGGGAAAGACAGGACTGGCATTCGATTTATGTTTAATTTCAATCATTCTTAAGATTTCAAGATATCTTCCGTTACAACATTAAAAAAAATTACAAATAAGTTCAAATAACATTTAGGTGTAGACCACTCCATACATCACCAAGAGGATTCTCTTTAAATTTTAGGGAGTTCTCTAGTGTATCTTCAAAACTAAGGATCAATTAACAATGAAAATAAAAGAAAAAAAAATCAATAAACTAGTTGCTGAAAATATCGCGAAATGTACATTCAAAATCTGCCGAATCGAGATCTGTTAGATCTTCCAAACTTCTTTATTTTAAGTTGGTTAAAAATGCAAACAATGACTACCATCAACTATGACTCGACGTTATGCTTTATTATTATAAACGACAATGTCATCAAGTGCGTAAATATTACTTAAACAATATTAAATATCGAAAATTATACCTCTATTATTAATAATAGACCTGTAAATAATGCTGTAAATGGTCACAAATGGGCATTTGTGCAAGCAAATGTAAATAATAAAAAAACTTAAAATGGTCTTCAATTTAAAAACCATTATAGCTGTTAACAAAAAGCTAGATTTTAATCCATTTACGGACCATCAAACAAATGATCCTAGGAATACTTTATGCAAATGCACGATTAAAAACAATAACAATAAAGCATGGGAATTGAATAGGGCATAGATGAATCGAGATGTCGCGGTGCGATTCGATGGGCCAGTTACGATTATTGTCCCTTACTAGGCGGACTATAATTGCCAAGAACTATTGTGTTATGAGATTTATCATTGATAAAGGGGCAGTGTTATTCAAGGAGTTATTAATGAGTATCGGTCGGGCACAATGCCCCGGGAATTGTAATAGATACATCGAGAGGCGTGTTTTGTCGCAACACATTCGTTCCGCTTCGGAATCGCAACAAGTTATTACAGTGCAGTGCATATGTAAGTTGAAGTTTTTTGTTTTTCAGTATTGAAAAATCTACGAATCAAATACCTGTAAAAAAATTTAAACCAAGATCGCAAGAATTAATTTTAAAGTGACTTGACTGTCGACAAAATTATAAATAAGTCAACACGATGTGTTAACTTAATGCAATGTTGTCAGAAAACTTTGTGGGCATATAAACAGACCGTCTTATATCTCTGGACCACGATCGCAAGGTAAGGTCAATTGCAGTTTAATTTCAATTTCAAAACACTGAGTAGCGCTGCGCTGTGTAAGCAACACACTGGGGACAACACTTGTAAGTGTATTACTTATGTCGGATGCCCAACTCGCGCATCTTTTTTGTATCTTTTGTATCTAAGGCACTCAGGAAGTATGCGTAGGGTAGTACCTCTGTATCGCCATTTATTTTACCGTCAAGCAGTAACGTATAAACAATAGCGTAATCTGGTTTGAAGGGCCACGTTGCCAGCGTAATTAACGGGAATAGAGATCGACTATCTCTAGGCGAGAGTAATTCCAAGCTTTGAACTAAGCTAGTGCAAAGTATTGTGTGGCGCTAGTTAGGCGTAAGTGTGTCGCTATCCATCAGACGTACACCATCTCGTAATATTATTTCCTTAAATACAGCTCATGAATCCAGGTATAGTATTTCGAACGACTTTTACCTTCGAAAGAATAAAAGAAACCTAACAAAATGACACGAGTTTAAAGTCCACACAAGTGTCAACACGGATAGTCTTGTAAAATATAAAAAATATCGTAATCGAAAGTCATGGGAAAGAGATGGCTGTCCTAAGGTAATCTTACTTTATCAAGTATTGCAAATCTTCGAGTATCTGAATAGAGAGCTTCGCGCGAAACTTGCTAACATTGTTTCATCTGCCACTCGGCGTGGACGCCCCGCTGAATCTAATTTGTCCAGGCTTATCCCGGGAGAGGCGGTTTTTCATTATTTTTAGCCAGTGTCTTAAGCCGGGCTTAGTGGATACACGGCGGGAATACAAAGCGGCCGGCCGCCCCGGAAATTAGTCTGGCGGTGGAAGTTACGCGTCGCACTTTGTAATGGACTATGAAAGATTCGATTAGAGTTTATCGGTAGCAAAACATTGAATTATAAGGTATTTTGACTGGTATTTAAAATGAAAGTTGATAAATACCAGCATATTAAGTTTTTTATTTACCGACACTAAAATTATTACTATTCTATTAGAAAATAAATGTCCTATTGTGTGTGTAAGTTAATAACGAATTGTGCGACTGGTGGTAAGCGACATGTCTACCCATAACAGCACAGTGCCATACAGAAGAGATGATATATCTCTATGCCCAGTAACTACGCTGAAAAAATTCCCCTTGGAACCGAAACACAGTGCTTGCACATTACTGCTAGGCGGAAGAAGAATAACTGGCAATGTAGAGGTCACCCTACCATTTTGAGTGTCGAGGACAACGTTACAGGCGAGCAGGGTTGTAATCCTACATCAGGATACTCTACATCAGCTGCATATGCCCGTTTGCATAAAAAATCCAATGCAGCCAACATCTCGAGACCGGGCCGATAATAGCAGCGGGAAATTACGCGGCGAGTCCGGCATAATTGTGATTGGATTGTCTCTTTTTCCCTTTTCGACTGTGGCCCCTTTTTTCCACGCCTCACCCCGCGTCCGTCCGTGAGAACGGGCGAACGGAAATTACCATTTTTAGTGATTGGATTAGCCGATACCTGATATTTGAGGTCCGATCGACCTCGTCTGATCTTTGAGGTTGGAATTGGACGAGCCGATTGGGCACCAACCGCCAGGTTAACAATGTATCTCTGTTTTACTGAACATTTTTTTTATCAACATTGAAGAATAGTAAAAAATCATTGACTGAAAGAATTTTCAAATTAATATCCCTGTTTTTAATTTCAAATAAATTCGAATCGTAAAGCACTAAGTAGGATATAAAATAAATAAGTAGGAAAAGCATTGGAACAATGATTGGCCATTTTTATTTTACTATAAACAATATCCTGAGGATAACTCAAAGGTTGCTTTAAATGTATTAATGTGAATGAAGATGAAATGGAAAATTTCTTATTATGAACATATTGCGACTCACCGGCTGTTGACTGAAGCCGCGTTACCAACACCATCTACCGATGGTTTCCTGAAACAAGATTTTGAATTTCAAGCAATTTTCGTTTCTTAATTTTTATATTTTGGCCATTAGTTTGACAAAAAGTGTGCTAAATTATTTTAGTAATTTTCTTATTCTGTAAAAAATACCATTGCGATTGATTTTCCTTCACTAATAAACAACAATGTATGATTATTAAAATAAAAGTCAAAACGTAGAGTTACAATTAATGTTAACTAGCAATTTTTCGTTCAAGAAACACAAACTCACAAACAGTATTTTATTTACTGCCATCTGCCACAATTGTTTCTCACAGCTAGGTTGACTAGAAGAGATTACCAAATGGCTTTTAACCCGCATTGTTATACCTTTTTATAGTTTACAATGTAATTTTAATAAATATTATCATTACTTTTTCATGCAAATTAAAACTTATAACTTAGCACTATTTCTACCAAAGGTGTCAAAATACCTTTTAAAATTTTAGTTCTAAATTATTTTCTAAGTTTAATAACAATTTTTTTAATTAATGTTTTGAATTTTCGTATCATAAACGTTAAAATTATTTAGTATAACTTTCCTTCATTACATCGTAAATCTAAATACGTACATGGTAAGTGATAATAGGTACATACACAAAACCGTGGTGAAAATAGTGTTAAACTGTGATAATAGTCACAAATGAATTTTCGATTACACCGTAAAAAATATATATCTATTATACAAAAGCTTATTCTTTACATGCAAATGTCTTTTACTGTCGTTTTACTCTCTATCAATTCTTCTCTTGAATATATTTGTTCACTTTGGCAGCGGATTCCTTAATTATCTAAATAATTAATTATTGAAAAATAGGTTATACTTACAACCAGTACTGTTCTGCAAGACTGGTGCCGTGGCCGTAGTGGCTTGGACCAAGGTGATACGGAGCACAAAAATTCACCATTGGGACCGCATACATATTGTTAATTTAACTGCTTTTCTTCTAAAGTCCTTGAGTTCGAACAATACTGTCTATTAACACTACCGAGCTTTTAGATTAACTTGGCAGAAAATAAATCTCTATAAATATGAATTATTTATAAATAACACAATATATAAAAATTAAAATAAATTAGCCAATTGCAAATAGCTATTAAAATATTTTAATACCAGCAATAGCTAGGTGATATTTAAAACTCTTGTCTATAGAAAATACAGCTTACTATTTCATTGCAAGAAACCCGTTACACTTACAGTAATTACTTTCATAGATAAACTAGCCGAATTTTTTGGATTGTGCAACGAACCCGTCCATTTATGTATGCCCTATTTCTATATTCGATTTTCTACGCCATTGATTGCATGCATCATACGCGAACTAAGAGCTCCAACCCAACTACCGAACAGAAAGGCGGCATTCCAATAGTAAAATTGACCGCAACCGTCACTAAAGTTCACCTTGCTTAGGGTTGTCGGTTTAAATAATTCAAATAAACTTTCTTTTTATGGAGGAGACGGGCACACGAGCAAGTGGCTCACCTGAGGGAAAGCAATAACTGCTGCCCGTGGATATTTGGATCGTCGAACGTTTTACAAATGCATTACCCGCCTTCAAGGTGAGAATTTTGGGAAGGGAATCCTTTCCCTCAGGTTGTTTCGTTGTTGATGAAAATAAACATAAATGGACTATTATATAGGGATTGTGTGAAACTGAGGTCAAACGATTTATAGCGTTCCCATAGAGTAAATTATCTATAAACTATTCCTTAAATACTCTTAATCTACTTTTGTATTATGTGTTGGGGAATATGTCTGGTACAAACACTACTTTTAAAATAAAATATTGTCAATGATTGAGTAAATTGTAAATGTTACACTTTAACGAAGAACTACAAGACAAGCAATCATTAAAAATAAAAATGTGAAACATATTTTTATGTTTCGTTCCTGAAAAGTTCCTAATTTTTTTTTATGTTTCATAAAAGTGACCGAGTGAAAAATTGTCCGTATAAGATGCTTGGAATTTATTTACTGAGAGTTAATAGTGCCATAGCAAATTTTATATCACAACCTATTATTTTAATCTCAAAATTAATATCGATATAACTGTTAAATATTTAAAACTTAATGAAATACCCCGTGCGATTGACTTGAACTATTGAATTTATTATTGATTGTCGATGCTTATATCTTCAGATATCCTAAATATATGTAGAAGTGCTATAAGTTGCAGATAGCAAATCTGTACGCGTAATTTTTTACTTCATACACTAGATATTTAAAATGGATCTAAGGGCTGGTTTTCTTAATCTTATCCTGACAGCCCTGGGTGCGTTTAAGAAGTTGCCGCCTTGCACCGAACGCTACCGAATCGAATCGCACAATAGTTCCACTTAGCGGCCAACAGATGTCGTTAGCGCCCGCTGCGCGGACGCCTGCGACACGCGGCGATCCCAAATTGGTACAGCCAGAGCTTTTTCAAGACCCCGGCCGTAACGAGGCTTAAACACGCCTATAATGAGTCGCCTCGTGGCTTTTTTCAACCTCTATACCCTTTCCATTGTTGGTGAGATTTTCGGGGGCCATTGTTTGTTCGAAGACCCCTTTGAGACCGCCGCTCGTACCAAACGGACCTCTGAACACGCGATCAAAACCGAATATATTAATTTTGTTACGTCACTAGTAATTAATGTTATGAAATTCATTCATACACAAGACTAAGCTTTTGTAGTGAGCTTAATGTAAATTTTGTACAATTGTTTGCGGTATATGCAAAATATAAATAAATACTTGACATTCATACGGTACTATTCAAAATAAACAGAGGATATTAATGAAATTTCGTGGTGACCTGTGTTATATCAATCAGGGTTTAATCCAATAAAAAGATCTATTAAAAGATCATTTGATATCGTAAAAGTAAATACGATTAACAAAAAACTGTTATACATATTCTTAAAAATTACAAAACGGCTTTTTTAATAGGTTTACATAGTAATAACTCCAAATTTTCGTATATGCGGTCTGCTTATTGCAATTGCCATCATACACAAAAAAAAATATTCTAAAGCAGTTCTAGTAAAACATTAAAAATTAACTGTTATGTTGTCTTTATGGAAATAAAATATGTGTGCCAGGACTCTTCTGCAATGTGTGCCACGGATAACCATTGCTGCCAAGCAGTGGAATGTAACCTGTCAGTATCTCAGTTAAAAGGACAGCGTTACCATATTTACTGGGCATAGGCATAGACCACCTGAGTGAGAAGCGCAGCACAGACGAGAATTTAGAACCCTCAGTTTCAAATACTATTTGACATTGTTGTTATGGACAAGCTCACCATCGGTATTGCGACTTATTCTCATTACAACAAAAAAAACAATGTCACCGTTTATATCATAACTTGTTAGAAAACCCATCACAAACCAATTGCATTATTAACCGAATCGCGTTATACCAGGCGGAATGATCTTGTATTTCTGTCGATATTTAACTTGATTATTGACGGTTTGTGAGTCTCTGGCACCGCTGTTTAGCGTAACGCATTTTAGATCTGTACTGGGATTAAGTGATCTTGATGATATAAGAACTTTAAAACAGAATCTTAACTTCGAAGGCTTTTAATAATTTCGTTTATATAAGCGAATAGTAAATATTATCAAATAAACATATTCACGGATTTTATCGTATGTCAATTGTTAATTTTAAATTCGTTCCTATTTATTAACTATTTCAGGTCTGACGGACCAAAAAGTAGAAAAAAACAATTGCCAGTAGCCGAGGACTAGTATAATATTTCGACATTATGACCATGTAAAGAAACTGTAAAGTTTCAAAACGCCATGAGTTTAAAACAAATTAAAAACGGTTTAAAATGGTTAATGAGTACAATACATAGTGTGCCCAGCTATATGGTATATTATACAGGCTGTATAGTATACAGGCTATAGCTTTCACAACATTCAGTTGTGGTTTAAGGTAAAAAGATAGCATATGCTTCTAAAACCAACGCTATGTCCGAGTCAGTTTCTTTAATGGTCAGTTTCTGTAGCGGGTATAATTGAAATTTATGAATGGTCGGGGTTGACCAGAATAATTCGCTTAAGAAATTATCAATTTAGTGTTAGAGATGACCGCTAACGTCTATTATTATCTTATCTTAGTACAATTTAATGGAAGAATTTCATTTCTTACAAAATTAAAAATAATAAATAAATTGACATGTTCATAATTAATATATTTATAAATTAATTACGTTTCTCATTTTCATTTAAAAAATACATACGTTTTACATGAAAATGAGAAAGGTAACGCAACACCAACTTGAAAACTATAAAC
>DWHQ01001458.1:0-10803 GCA_018247955.1 Eurytides marcellus marcellus | reverse complement strand
GGATACACATTCCGTTTCAGGTTATGCTGAGCCGCTTCCTTTCGCCCTAACATTTTTAATTATTATTAATGTTAAAATTGTATTAAACTTCTTTGGTGCAATAAATTATTATAATAATTATTATTATTAATAAGCCTACAAAATCACACGTTATAAGTGTCTATGGGCGGTGGTCGCCGCTTACAATGCGAAAACGGGTATCGCTTGCGTTTTTGCTCATTTTTCTTCTCGGTTTCTCATTTTTTTTTATTAAGTAAATGACGAGATAAGTAAGACGTGCGCACTGTGGTATGCGACACCCTGGCCTATTAGAGCACAAAGGTTGCTGCACGTAATCCAGAGATGTTAGCTTATTATTAAAAAAAAAAATAAAAGAAAATTATTTTATTTCAATATATTCAACTAGACAGTTTAAAATAACTTAACGATATTTGAAATTTTTTATTGAATACAACACGATGCTTCTCGATTTTGAGAGCATAATTAGCACTAACGTAGCTACGCAAGATAACTAAGTTTATAAAGTTTTGAGGTGTCTTAGCACTGATGTGCACGGATTTACTTCATGATGTAATTTGTCAGATCTGTGACCATCAGGGTCACAAAAAACTATCGGTAAAATTGTTGCAGTATTACGTTTGACTGAATTAATGTTTGCTTCTCTGACTCTCTACTACTTGCATAACAAAACATTAGTTTGGCATTATGTCACGTAATGTAACAGTTAGCAGCTACGTGAGTTCAAGTGATGGTGACGGAAATTAATTTGTAAATGAAAATTTTAAGTGCGGTTTTACCTTAGGCTTGTGGAAACAAATTAAACGAGCATAACTAAAAATTGCTAAAAAAATATTTCCTAGTTATGTGAAGTTCGCCAATCTGCACTTATCATTATTGCATTACTGTATCGGTCGGTACCTTCTGTAAAAAAACTTTAATCTTTTGCAGTGTTTTACTTTTAATAGTGTTTGATATATTTTATAATAATATGTTTATTCATGAAAGCGGTACATTCCAAATTAGGTTTTGCCGCATTGCAATGAAAAGCATTAGATTACTCGTTCTAAGCGGCTTAGAGAGAGCTGTTATATAAAAGCTTGAGCGAGTGCGGACACTGCAGTAATCCATTTACAATCTATTTCATTTATATGGAAAAAAGCAGTCTAACAGATGTCATCATTCTAAAAGCGTTTGCCATATGACAAGAAAATTAAATTTAAACTCTTCTAAATAGTAGCGTAAATAGTATAAGATATAGATCAGATATCAAAAGAACGAAAAGTCTAGACGTCTGGGATTAAAAATTAATTGGAGGCGAATAGTCTTGAAAAAAACAAAGTTTAATTAAATTTGTAACTTTAAAAAAAATTTAAAACCACTCGAACTTCGCCTTTGGCATTGTAGATTCAATGTCGTCTACATTTATCACAGACCGCTGTCTGTGATCATTGGGCGTGGATGGTTTACGAATCGTTGACCTACCCTCGTTCTATTCTGTTGACTGTCTCCTTAGAGTCGAGAAAGTAATAAAAATGATAATTGCCCAGGAAGGGACTCCTAAACAAACAGTTACCGGCGTAGGGGAGGATACGGCGAATTTTATGTTCCGCTTTAGCTATACCACTAGTTATTTATGGGAAGGATGCGTGTCGCATTGGGCCAGACCCAATTTTCGTAAAAAAATATTAACACATAACATACGTTTTTTAAATTAACGTACTATTATACGCTTATGCAAAGTCCGCTGGAGAAGTACCTTTTGCTACATTTTCACTTATTCTACTGTCAAGCAGTAATTTGTAAGCAATACTGTTCCGGTTTAGAGGGCGATGTTGCCAATTTAAGTGTAATTACAGGATGTAGAGATATAACATCTAACGGGCGACGAACTCAGCGCAGGCCATTGTTATTGGCAGGTGTTTCGCTTACTATCAGGCGTACGACCTGCTAGTGACGTCGTTATCTATATTATAAATATAAATTTGAGGGGAGATAAAGATAGGAATATTGCGTCAATTATTATCTTTATGTAAAAAAAAACGCTACCCTCATTGTAAGATAGAAATATCTTTTGTTACAAGGGCTTTTTACATACATCAATTTCACACGGACAAACGCCTAGATCCGGAACAATAGTATGTAGTATGTAAAAATATTTGTCCTGAGTGGGAATCAAACCTGCGACACCGAAGTCAATAGCTTAGCAGCTGCGCCAAACGGATCATTATACATTATGAATGTTCGACTTGTTTAGATATGATTTGTATTTTAGAAAATTAAAGGGCAGAAGTAAAGTAAGATGCTGCTCTATTAAAAACAGTACACTCGAAAAACAAAAATAAGCAACGGTTCAATAAATTGACATACTCAATCAAACGATAACATTTGGCAAGAACTCGTTGGAGTCGTAGATCTAAACGAAAGTAATAAAGCTAGCTATTGAGCGGTAAACGTGACAGCGTTTTGTAAAAGGCGTTTACCACCTTCATAATAGTAAAACTGAGACGTTTATTCACAATAAAGAGACAAGGTGATTGCTATTCTTAGTAATGGAGAAGAAAAGTCACTAAATGTATTTTTTTTACAATTTATTAAATAATTTATAACGTAATGGCGAACAGGAGCATATAAAGTTGTTGATGAAACAAAGTCAAACAATTCCATTGAAAAAATTCTTATTAGTTTTTGTATATTTACCCGTGCGAGCTTATGATTTTTGAATATTAGTATTTGTTGCTTTGCCCTTAACATAATATGGACATTATTAAAAACATATATTTTTTATATAGGCACAGATTTTTGGACGGAGAATGACTTAGGCTTCTTTTTATCATGGTTAAAGTATTTTTCTTTTATGTCATATTTTTCTATGTAAAGATTTATTTTGATATTAGGAATGGTAAGGACATTATTAAGAGTTTGTGGACATTACAATATTAATCACAATTCATTCTCGAATCATGTTTACATTATACATATTAATTTTCTTGATTGTAATGGGGTTCGACTGTTAGTACATTGGTACATTGTCATTTCCTGGAAAATATTTTCATATTGTCATATAGTAATAAGGATTAAGGGTAGTCATACTTTAAGAAGTATAAAAAAAAATTACAGCAAAAATAGAGAAGTGTAGTTAAATGATTAAGCTGATTAACATAGGAGTCCTTTTAGCTCGATACCAAATAATGGTAATAGTACAAAAAGGTATTAAAATTCGAAATTCTGTCGTCTACTTTATTTGTAGACGTGGGTTTACACTGCCTGAATATTCTTCATTCTCTGTTTCGTGACAGTACGCAGAGATGGGTTCGCATTATTATGCACCAAATCTGACACTAGGTTTCACAGACATTAATATAGTTTTGTGTTTTCAAACTCTGTTGTATTGAACATTTTCAGTGCTATTACACGCGTTACACGACTTCCGGTGATGATGTGTTCATTCCGGTGTTCATTCATTCCAACATAATTAAATGAACCATAATATATCATTCGAATCCTTACATCATTCAGAATAACATATGCTGTGTTCAACAAATTCAGAATGACGGATGTTGTGAATACAACTCACACTTAATTCACTTTCGACTCATGGCGGTCTGATCTCTAATATTTTAAATTTTCAATCAAAATACTTATTGAAAAAAAAAATGTTTATTTTTTAATTTAAGTATTTTTAATAAGGTCATCAACCAGTCGAAGAATATACAATACTACCAACAACAACAATATTCTCCTCCTCATCCAGATATTTTTACCTGAAACAAATACAAAAATATAAATTATTAAATAGAGATAGAATAGAAATATCAAGACAATAAAAACATTCGAACCAATAAATGAACGCTTTATTTCAAATCGTTAAAAATAAAATAATAGAGAGACAGCAACTCGAGGCAACGGTATTGAGGTACAAGAACAAAACATTATGGTTTGACAAAAAGTAAAATAAACTTGATTTTATAATTTTAAAACATTAAGCAATGCATTTTATAGAATTGAATAATATAATATGAGCATCATATAAAATTTCCTTAAATACACTTTAGCTCATCTTTCGTATATCATTAACGACATTATTAACGACGGTATATGCGTGTCCCATTAGAGAGGGGAACTGGTTCATCGGTTGCCAAATATAGTATATATTACAATAATATATATTCCCAAAATATAGAAAATATATTTTTTTAATTTCTAAATACCACAAACTTTTCTTTCTCGCCGATCACCTGACAGAATTTCTACGATAAAGTTTCGGAACGATGATATTCAACTTATACAAGAATAGGTTAGCAAAGTCATTACTTGTCATGAAAAGACAAAAAAGAATTAAAACAATAGCCCGTAACGACCCGTCGGCGGGGTAGGAAGCGTTTAAACGATCGAATCCGCTTCTCTTTCGTTCTTCATTGAAATCACCATTACGGAGAGTCTCGCCCTAAATTCGCGTTGAATATTAAAACCGTTCGGTTTGAAATATTTCATTTAACACTGCAGGTGGACGTGACCGGGGTGCGGAGCGCAATTTGAAATATGTTTAAAGCGAATATACGTTCCGCCGATCGTTATAAAAATGTGCATCGAACGTTTCAGTAACATTTTCAATATATCGAGTAATATTTTTCGATTCAATAACACTTTCATATAACATTCGAGTAGCACAGTTATTTTGAAATGACGTTTGTAACTCTGTAATCACATTATAGCTTACGTATACGCCTCTGAAAACAATAAAAATTATTAATGCAGCTAAACTTTAGTTTCCTTTATTAAAAGCGTATCTTTGTTCGTTGTGAACTATTTGCTGTATTGCCATCTTTCCCCCCTGTCTATTTTCCATACTATTATTAACAAATAAAAAAATATTTTAAATATATTCGACATATTATGTCGAAATGGTCTATTCGTTTGTTCTCAAAAACCTGTAGAACGACTTAATGACTGTCAATAAAACGTTACAATGTTTTTAACATAAAAATCGAAGCATATTCTTTTTCAATTGACTCCCAAGTTCGATATTTGCCGAGAATAGTGTGACAATGCTGCGTCAGTTATCAAGAAATGGATTCATCCCAATCATGACAAAGTCATGTGTCGATTTGGTCGAGTGCAATCGAAAAAAGTAGGGCTGACCGTCTATAAAAATCCGTTTAACCTTCATCGCGAATAGATAAGTATGACATATAACAATTTTTTACAAGCTTACTTAGTACGAAATGCGTTAACAATACCCTGCAGGCGTATTATCAAATTAATAGGACGAATTCAACGGTGGAAGAGCCAAGTAGCAGTTACCACCGCTGTTGAATCGGCCAGCTCGACCCGGCTAAGTACCACGACCTCACATAAAATCGGCGTGAAATGGAAGTGTTTGTGCTGGGCCGATGGCCCACCTCCCTTTCCCTTCCACTCCTCCCCCCTCTCAAATATCCCACCTTTAAGAGTGACAACACGTTTGCATTTCTACGATGTTGCTCATATCCATGGGCTACGGTGATCGCTTACCATCTGAGTACCATGAGAGTACCATGGTGAGCCGCTTGTTCGTTTGCCACCTACTACATAAAAAAATCGAAATTCCGAAAGGCTGCAGGCGCGCGGACGATTGTTTTCATTAATGCATATCGCATCGCCTGTTTGTATACGGGATAGAGCAATCCGCCAATTGCATACCCGACGAGGATGGAGGATTGAGTCGGCTCAAGCGATACTCGCATCTGATGCGCTCGAAATAAAAACTGCATTCGCAGCGGCGGACATTTTAGGATTGAGTGGGTCTTTATCCTTGTAATATTGGCATTGTTTTATCTGGAGATTCGGTCGGGCGCCGGATTGCGGATTCTACTGAAAGGTGGTTTTATACATATTGTTCAATTATCGGACAAGCTTTTGTTCTTAGAGCACTAAAGAGAATTATGCTAAGTTTACCGTTACATAGTTATATAGCACTGAATATTAATGCCTTTTAAACTTGTAATAACGCTTAGCGTGAAGCGAGTTATAGACCATTTATAAGCTGAATTATTAAACATTCTATCCACATGTAATAAATTTCACCTTTATTGGCTTACAGCGATGTGAGATATGGAAATTCCAAGTATCTAATAAGTATAATAATAAATTAAAATACCTCCCTTTCCTCATTTTGATGTAAACAAACAGCTTCATAAAATTATTATAAAGTGAATTTTTGAATATTAAGAAGACATATGAATAAGCTTTTTTATGAAGAGCTTCAGAACATACATTAACAATAATCGTTAGGCTTCGGTTTTTTTTTATTAAATTTAAGAAAACTCGGGTTATAACATCATAAAAATAGACACACGTGTTGTTTTCATTACAGATTGGGAAACTGATGTTTGTACTTTTAGTCTATATAAATTTGTAAAGCTTAATCGAATCAATGAAGTAACGGAAATGTTAAGTTTCCACGAGTTTGACTAATCTACATCTACAAATAACGCGAGATTGATTGTGCTATCAAATGATTAAGCGTTTTTAAACAGGATTGGACGGGATGATTACTAATTAAAAAAAATATATTCCAAAAGATCCTTATTTGAAAAGGATCGTTTTTTCATACCCAACCTCACTGTAATGAATACTAACACAATATAACATATAGCACTAATTTAAAAACATTTACGAATATTATAAGACAACCAGAAAAAAACAAAAATCTGTATAAATAATGATGTAAAGCATTGCCAACCCACAAATGTTAAATGGCTTAGATTACCTTATTCACCAGAATAAACTATTTTTTTTAAATGAATAAACATTTCTGATTCACACTGCTCTACCGTCTATGCTTATCTACTATACTTATTTGGACGAGAATTTCATTCATAAAAAAAACAAGCTAATGCGTAGTTTTCCCTTTGTAATTAACTAAGTACAGTTAATGAAAAACCTAGGTACCTACTCATTATTCATATCATACAAACGTAGGTAGAATAAAGTTCTCTATAACGGCAGGCGATTAAAAACAACCATAGACATCTGCCCATGGCCAACAATAAATCCCTATCCTATAGGATACCTTTTTTTTATGTCTGCGCATTTTTACCGTCCCTATGAGGGTGCGATACACAACTGAATGAACACGGCTAGTATTTGCTTTTATGCCGATTTTAAGTACTTATTCTCTTATACATAACCTGTCTGTAAGGAAAATACCTATGGATTTTTCAAGTATAACTCTAAATTTCACTAATTACTACGTAAAATACGTATATGTCTAGTGTTTTGCATTGAAGAATAGCTTTAAGACTACCTTATAACTTCCTGCCCGATTTATAATTTCGGAGTACTGAGGAGTAACAGAAAACTAAATTGTTTGTCATAAGCAACTCTGCAAGATTGACAGCGTGACTGTATTTTTTTTTTGGTAAGTGATAACCGCCGCCCATGGACATTTGCAACACTAAAGAATTTGCGAATGCGTTGCCAGTCTTTAAGGGGGGGAATTTTTGAAAGAGAGAGGAAGAAGAGGAGAGGAAGAGTGGAAGGAAGGAGACGGTATGAAGGGGGAAGAGGAAGGGGGTGGGCCACCAGCCACCTCATTCACCGGACGAAACATGAAAGCAAAAACATTTCACGCCGATTTTCTGTGAGATCGTGGTACTTATCTGGTTCGAGCCGGCCCATTCAGCAGCGTGAGCAGCTGCGTGTCTCTACCACCGTAAAATGTATGGGTCGATGTGGGGGTGCCCCCATGACCGTAATTGCAAATTTTCAAATTTAATTCCAACAGCAAGGAAACGACAAAACAATTTTGGTTAAGATTTGGATAAAGAAGGATATTGGTCAATATTGGTCTTAAGTAATTTCCAATTGCCAAAAGAGACTAAATCTACAGACTAGACGTTATGGCGACAGACTAAGCTCTCACAGATGTAAGCCTTCAGCGGCACCGATCTTACTTAGCTTTGTTTACACAATCCTGTGTGATATGGCCTTCTCCATTATCGATAATGGAGTGAGGCGGCTATTAGATTCCTAACTTTCACCGGCGAAATGCTATTCGACAATAACCACTTACCCTTCAATATTGCCATAAAAAATTAAATTTACAGAAATTCTTATCACAACATTTTGAAATTCAGCATTGGTTAACGGAAAACTCATTCGGTTTTATATCGATAAAATTATTAAGGATACAGATTAATTCAAAGTGACGAGTTCACCAAGTAGGACTCTATTGCAGTGTCCACCTGAGGTGGTTATTCTGCCGCCAAGTAGCACTACTGGGTTCCGGTTTGAAGGGCAATGTTACCAGCACAATTACTTGGCACAGAATATAAAACATGGGTTGTTTTGAGTAGGCTTCGCTTACTCGTCTCGTCAACTTATTTCCTAGAGAAAAGAGAGGCAAATAATTAGGCTGCGACGCGACAGTCTACGGATAGCGACCGACCGGGAATCGCGGTCAGGACCGTGGGTTGGGAGCGAGCATCGGGCTTCATTTTTTCACCGCTATCACGCGCCGCCGCCGGCATTCAGGGCCTTTATTTCGCAACGGATTCACTCCGACGAGGCAACCAGCGCCGGTACAATGTCGCACGGAAAATAACGAGGCGCCTATTTACCTCGTGGACGTAAAAAAAGTACGCATAACACCGACAACAACACGGCAGCGGTGGAATTGGGAATGCGGATTATTACTGTGTAAAGGTACCTCTCGTAAATATGTATGCGTTTTGAGACCGAGCGCCCGGCGAACTGATTACTTAAGAGGAATTGCTTGAGGATATAAAAGATGCGGGGAATCTCCACGGAGTAAATTTTAGGTAAATAATACCGACGACTTATGTATCGAATTGTGATAACGTTAATGATTAACATACAACTTAAATTGGTCATCATTTTTATCATTGCAGTATTTATTCTATACTTTGTAATGATCCCGATGATAACCAAACAACACTCATTTATTTCATATTCTTATTTTTTTTTCACTCTGCTCACCACACAAGTTAAGGGTCCAAACTAAAAAAAAAAGACCCAATATTTTAGGAATACCATAAACATATGTTTTTAATGAAATATATTAAAAATATAAAATTTTAAATAATGACTGCCGTCCATGGGCACTGTTTGAAACATATCACCAACCCTTAAAAAGGTTAAAAAGATTGTGTGTGTTTACTTTATTTTACCTGTATAATTTTTCCAAAATAGTTGACCACTCATGTAAAAGCGAAATTGTTGCGTTCTACCCCAACGCACTCTTCTTTAAGGTACTCCTAATTTATTAATGTATCTACAGCATCGTTTCTTTAATGCAATCAAGCGTTACTAAATCATTTAACATACTGTGTTCGCATTCAAAGTTGGGCAATGACACATTTCTCTTACGTTTGAATGATTGGTCGAAATTCTCTTCAGCCTTCAGCGGCACCGATCTCACTTGGCTCTGTTTACACAATCCTGTTTGATATGGCCTTCTCCATTATCGATAATAGAGTGAGATGACTATTCGATTCCTTACCTTGGCCGGCGAAATGCTATTCGAGCAATGACACATTTCTCTAACATTTGAACGATTGATCGAAATTCTTTTCAGCAATATAATTCTATCACCTAAGTGCTAATCTCCAGGTCATTGTTACAAATTGATGATAACGTGGAGGGGAGATACAGCAATGCGGTGGCCGCGGTATCCGTGCAATCATCGGTATGAGCTACAGCCTGATGTTCATTCGTTATTCAGGGGAACGGGTGAGCGATGCCCCGTTTGCCAGTTCGGGCGTAATGGGATGCCTCCTCGAGAACCCGACAAGTTGCATAACAACTGCCGAGTGCTGTCTCGAAAAAGAAAATTCATAAAAAAAAAGTTTGAATTTCTTAAAGTTTTAATGGCAACTTTTTTTTTTAGGCAACTGGATGTGAAATCAGTTACGGTTAATAACAACGCCAATGGCAAATACACTCCCTATTACAGATTAAATATTACATTAAATGTATAGAGATTACTAAAATCATGAAAGAAATTAATTAAAGTTGAATTTCCATTCACGCACTTTTTTCGGTACGATATTTTTGATATTGTACCTAAGCATATCCCGCAATTACCAACACAACTATAATATTTTTCTGCATCTCTTTATGTGATATTTTCTTTGACATACGAGTTATTTAATAATATTAACTATTATTATCACAGACAGTTACGAGCTACAGTTAGTATAGAACTAAAACATCACAATTTTATTAAAGAAAAAAACTATATTTCCATGCCTCTTTTTACTTGTGTGACATTTTCTTTTATATAGACTTATTTGATTATTTTAAAAACATTGTCAATTATTATGAGACACAGTTACGAGAAAAATACAGTTAATAAGAAAGTCACGCAAACATCACAATTTCACGTAGACACCGGATTCACTTAGCTACACTGGTAGTGGTACTACGATACGATTCCTGTAAGTTTCATATTTACTCAGGAAAGTTTAAAATTTATTCGCATTGCACGAGTACGAAGAAGACTTTTGAGATGTTTGCAAGAGGAAAAGTTGTGAAACTAATATTGATGGCTCGCATGAGATATGTTGATTTTCTCTGAAATAGGTAAATGGTGACAATGTTACTTATATACCTAAATATGGGTATATATTATCGCGATTGAGAACTTAGAGTACGACGAGCTCGAGGAAAAGCAAAAAAATGTTGCTGTATCCTTTAATCAAGGAGGTGTTTCAATTTAAATCTTTATTTAGTGGAATTTGGCTAGTGTGTCGCTAGTGACTGATTCTGCGCATAACAAACTGTTGTCACTTCTGATAAAAT
>DWHQ01001457.1:0-10804 GCA_018247955.1 Eurytides marcellus marcellus | reverse complement strand
ATAATATATCCTGCGCAGTTGGCTGATCTCTTGTAGATTGGCCGCCGTGGCCGGAATCGGTCGGGATGACATTATTAATGTCGCAAACGTCAATGGGCGGTGGTAACCTTTTTAACAGTTTGCTCGTTTGTCTTTAAAATCATATTTTTTTCAAATCCTCATTTTTTTCACATCATTTTGTTCAATCAAATTGCATCCATAAAAATAAATCGCAAATCAGAAATCACATTCTATATGTAGACTACATTTACCATATTTTAACCGAATACAGAAAAAAAGACTTTTTTGATGTAAACATGTGACACAATACCGCCGCAATTTGGCAACTTAATTTCATACTTTGGATGCACTACTGATCACGCTTTATTTACTGATTCTGTTTATTTAATTTTAAACGATCTCGTTATACCTTTGTAGGCAAGTGTCGCTTATTGAATAAACCCTGCGTATGATTTCTGGATTCCCACTTAATTTCCCACTAAGAATCATCAACCCAGGTAAGAGGATTAAGTGTCAGAAAACATAAAAAAACTAACAGAAAACTCTTCCGTGGCCCCTTCTTTTATATAACACGTCAACTAATGAAACAATAACTATCAAAAGGGCAAATCAAAAACTCAGACAATAAAAGCTAGAAATACTTTTATTACATAACAAAAATCTTAATTTATAGACGGCGATTTGAAATATGACATTAATTGAGGCCCATAAAATCAAAGGCAGCTAATTCCAAGTCTGCCAAATATTTAAGAAGCTACAAAAATTAACCTTTTTGTGTATTTATAATCTATATTTTAAACCAGATTTATCAAGAATGGGAATATTGATAATTATGTGAAATCATAAACAATAAAAGTTCTATATTTAAGAGTATACGGCACTATAATTAACTAATTTTACGACTAGCTTGGAAGGCATTTCGCTGCTTTTGATTTTATAGGCCTCAATTATTCGTTAACAAAACTTTGCTCGGTATTCAGATTGAGTCCGTGTTGAAGTACAGTCATGTGCGTCAATAGATTTGACGTATTTTTCATTTAGTGTATTAGTTCAAATGTATCTTCTTAAGGCACGAGACTGTACGAGTTAAGACAGGTCTGTCCTAGATTAAAACTAGTGTTCCTGACTTTTGGCACAATCACTGCAATTTGCGAAAATAATTGTTGTTTAATAATAATTAACTTTTAACACTAATTGTTATTTCGTAAGGCATATATTTACTTACATATAATTAATATTACTTATAATAATCTGGACATTATTTTACCGAGTGCAATGTTTGTACAAATGTGATATAAAATTCTCTTCAATTTTTTTTTGTCAGTTTATAACATAATTTAAATTCTTACAGGAGACACTTCTAAAATTACTTTCAAGAGCTACGCCAATGCAGTATTTCTATTATATATAACTCTTTTTTATAATGAATCGACTGTTTTGTATTAATACACAACTTTCTTTGTATTTTTAAGCAAATAAGAGACAGAAACAATTCGATCATTACAACAGGAAAAAATTATAACAGTGTAGTCAATACTTAGTCGGTCTACAAATCTATCTTGACAAAACTTAAATTAAAAATAATAGTACTCAATTAAATTTTTCAATGTAATAATCAAAAGTAGGAACTGTGTACACTAGAAACATAAACTGTATTGTAACAAAAAAAAAATATTGTAATTATAACATGTAGATAATAAATATAAAATAGCAGTATTAAAAAATGACAATAATTTCGGCAAGAGGTGTTTTTCATACAGGTTCTTTTATTACATTAGCAATACATTCCTTATACTCTAAAGGTAGAAAACAAAAATTTTCAAAATCATTTTATAATAAATGTCAAAAAGGCAACAACTTTAAGGTTATTATTATCATGCTCCACAGATTAAAATTATGCCTGCTATTATATCAAACCCCAAATGTCTTTGGTAACGATTACTTTGTACTTTAAGATTTAATAAATAAGTATATTTTACCGCCAAACATAAATCCATATATAACACATAATATGTAAATCTGCACTCTAAATTAAACCTAAAAGTGTACTTTATAGAATCGGAAATGCATTATATCATACAAAATATTACACGTCTACAAAAAAAAAATGGAATGATATAGAAAAATAAAATCGATAACATAAACCCTGGCCAGTCGTGACACCAACGACAATAATGTCGGAAATAAACAATTAAAAAGAGATCATCTAGAAGATTCGTCCTCTAAATTTGAGCTTCCAAAAATGACAGATGAAAAAATAACATTCAAAGTAAACATTAACTACTGGACAGTTACAAAGAGCATTTTAAAGGGACACCAAAAAAATTTGCAATTTCCGTCATATAGTTGAATTTCATTATCCATGGGCTTTCTCAATAAATTTTATTTAATTTTATAGCTTGTGTCGTAATATAGACCAAAACTAATTAATAGGGATATAACATTACATTAAGTCGTTATTAAAATTAAAATAATAATAAAATCGGCATTTTAAAGAGTGCGCCAAATTGTTAAATATGAAAAAGCATATTCAAAGACAAAGTAAAAAAAGGAAACAACAAAAAACAAATAAAAAAAATAAACCGAACCAAAGATGTGTTTAGATAATACTGAATTGTAAAAAATAATAGCTATATCTTATAAAATAATAGCAACAATGTCTTTCACTACACAATATGATACTCAAGCGAAATAAACCTTAACTGTCTACAAAATATATGTCTTATAAGTTTGTTTCTTTCAAATTTGCGAGAGAAAAAAACATTTTTATTTGAATATATCACAATAATAGGAGTGCAAAACAAAGGAGACCAGCTCTGCCAATATTTGCATCACACGTATCTTTTTACGACGAGTTACATTTGGTTTATCAACTGACCATAGAAGCGCCTAGCAAAACAAAATTAAAAAATATACGATAATCCTGCATAGTAATTTCGCAATAAAATTTACAACGACGTTAACGGTACACAAAAACCAACATAGATATACAAGCCTCTAATATTTATTATGCCAAAGAATCACCCAAATATTTTATTATCTATGTGCAGATTAAAATACACTATCTTTATGCGGTAACACCTCGTTGGTGCCTTAAATACGAACAAAAGCGTGCAAAAGCAAAAGCAAAGCCGAGGCAGCAAGGTCTTAATCCGATAATACCAGGATGTAGATAATACCAGGGCAGCATAAAAGCCGTGTAATAGTTAACACTCAAATGACGTTCCTTCCCGCAAAGAAAATGTACACTTTCCAAGACATTACGGTAGAAATCCAAGGAGAAGGTACCAGGGCATCAGCATAACGCGATGTAAACGTAGAAACGACAATTATTTTTTTCTATCTGAAGTCATTAAATCAGACAAAAATTTGGGAGTACCAGAACATTACCAAGGTAGGCAAATGGTTCTGTAATAGACGCTCCCTGTTCCATATAAGCAAAGAAATAAAGTAAGCTCCAATGACGATAAGAGTACCAGGATATCAGCAAATCAAACCGATGTTTACATGATCACTAATAATACCAGTCACCTGTTAAGCGACAGCTTTACAAACTTACACTATCCTAAGCCAGTAAGATCGATATACCTCAGCAGTAGTACCAGGGTATTAGAAAACTAGACTGTTGGTTACGTTCACTAAAAGGGAAGACTTTTAAAGCGGCAGTACCAACTTACACCTCTACTTACAGGAAACTTGATCTTCAGTAATAAACTATGACGCCCAGATAAACCAGCTTGTAAAGCGGCGGCACTAACGTACCTCTGAAGATCCCACAGGAGAAGCTTCCGTGCCGTATACACTACAGAAAACGTGCACTATCCCACAGCAGTAGGGCAGTAAGGTCGAAATTTTATCTTCTAGAAACAGTACCAAGGCCTCAGAAAAGCAGGCTATGGTCCCGTTATCGCTACTCAAAACGACAAGCACACCTGAGCATTCCGCGGAAAAAACTTTCGTGCCGTATCTACGGTTGAAAACGCACACTACCGCAAACTGAGAACGAAATTCTGTATTACAGGAAGAGTACCAGGGCATCAGCAAAGCAGGCTGATCGTCCCCTTATAGCTGCCCAAAACGACAAAACTAACACCCACCTGATCATTCCGCGAAAAAGGCTTTCGTACCGTATCTGCAATGGAAAACGCACACTAACGCAAACATAGACGGAAATTCTGTACGACAGGAAGAGTACCAGGGCATCAGCAAAGCAGGCTGATGGTCCCATTATCGCTGTCAAGAACTACAAAACTAACACACACCTGAGCATTCCGCGAAAAAGGCTTTCGTACCGAATCTACGGTGCTACCAATAAGAGCGAAATTCTATACTACGGGAAGAGTACCAGGGCATCATCAAAGCAGGCTGATGATCCCCTTATTGCTGCCCAAATCGACAAAACTGACACCCGAGCATTCCTCTAAAAAGGTTTTCGTGCGATAAGATAAGAGCGAAATTCTATACTGCAGGAAGAGTACCAGGGCATCAGCATAGCAGGCTGATGGTGCCGTTATCGCTGCCCAATAGCAGCAGCCTGTTGAGTGGCAGCACTGACATGCACGTCAGCACACCCCTGAAGGTGTCCGAGCGCAGTTTGGTGCTGGAGAAAGAGGCGTCCTGGTCCAAGGAGGTGTGGACGCCGATCCGGTTGTTCGTCGTGCCCGATATAAGCTCGTTGTAGTACACTGAGAGGCAGTGGACCGGTTCCGTGCTGCCTCTGTGGACGTGAGGACATTATATTATTATGTAAGATGTATGTCTCGTTTTATTGAAGTGATTATAAGATGATTTTTACGGTGGTAGAGCCAGCTACTCCCGCTGCTGAATGGGCCGGCTCGAACCGAATTAGTACCACGACCTCACAGAAAATCGGCGTAAAATGGAAGCAATTTTTGCTTCCGTGTTTCGTCCGGTGAGTGAGGTGGCCGGTGGCCCATCCCCCTCCCACTCCTTCCTCCCTCTCTCGCTCCCTCCTTACCCTGCTTCCATTTCCCGCTCCAGTTTTCCTCCTCCTTCCCTCCCCTTCTCCCTTCCTCTCTCTTCCTCCCTCCCTCTTTCAAAAAGTTTCCCCCTTAAAGACTGGCTACGCATTTGCAAGTTCTATAATTTTGCAAATGTCCATGAGCGGCGGTGATCGCTTACCATCAGGTGGGCAGCTTGCTCGTTTGCTCCACCATAAAAAAAATGAAAAAAAAAATCTTTATACGAGGCATTTTTCAAACCTTCGAATGATTTAAAGTTTTAGTTTGATTAATTCTGAATCGGTTTTTTAATGGTTAAGTATTGAATACATGTGTTTAAAACTCACTTCAGATGCGCGATCAGCTCACCGTCGTCGACTCGCCAGAGCGCTGTCACCTGGTCTAGTCCCGAACTAAGCAGCCTATGGTCGTCCACCGCTGCTAAACGGAGAACCTGGTGGCAAAAGCTACTAATAAGCTTGGCCATTAACAATTCTATTAGACGTTAAAGAATCTGATGAGACACTTATTTTGATCAATAATATAGAAAAACAAGAAAAATTACTGCAAGTCCATTTTATTATTTTAATTTGAGTCAATCTTTTGCAATCTGACCGCAAAGCAGTAATATTTAAACTAAAATTCTGTGTTCCGAATGTCAATGTCGCAAGTGTAATTGCTGAGTATAGAGATAAAACGCCTAAAATCTCTGGTTGATTTGCGTAGCGCAGAGTCAAGCACGTTCCGTGTGGCACTGGTTTGTTATGAGCTGGCGTATCCCCTACCATCAGGCGTACGTTTCCGTACCTCATTTGTCGCATAAAAATAATCTCTTCGCTGTTCGTGTACGGGTTTGTTTACGTATAGGTCTATGTGTATGTATGTGTCGTGTGCGTGTGCGTGTACGTGTGCGTGTGCGTGTGCAACTCACCGGCTGTATGAGGCCGCACTCGCGGTCGAGGCAGAGTATCTCGTACGGTCGGAGGCGCAGCGGCACCCGCTCCGCCGCCCAAGCGGACTGCAGACGCCGCAGTAGCTGCGCGGCGAGCAACTCCTGGCGGAGGTCGTCGCCCACCTTCACTATGCAGCCCAGTAGCCGCCAGCCGCTTAGGGCCACGTACGGCGAGGAGGAGCGCATACGCGCGAGCTTGCTCTCCCATGACTCCTATAATTACCATTACGGTTCTTTTTTTAAACAACATCTTTCACAACGCCATCTATTGGTAAAATATTAAACAACAAAATCAGCAAAGTATAGCTACGAGAGGGGATAAGACATACACCGTAGTCAAGACGGTAGTCCAAAACGAAACGATTGAACTTCAGCAGTGAAACCTGACTAAAGATTCTATACAACTAATAAATCGATCAAAAGAGATATTTTATAGATATTATACTAATAGCCAAAACGGACTGTTGGAAGTTACTATCAAATATAAATTATCACATTGGTGAATGAAAAATTATCCGTACGCTTATAACTTCTTTAGTTGATGAGATTGACTATGTTTACTAGATTCGAGATTCTATACAACTAATATAAACAGATTGTTTATACATATTACCTCCATTAATAGTCAAAATCTACTGATTAAAGTTGCTGTCAAGCTTAAAATTAACAAATTAGTAACAAAAAATGGTCCTTATGCTTATTACCTTAAAAGCTAAACTCGAAATTTTCGAGAGATCTCAACTAGTAGCCAAAATAAATTTCATGAAATTGCTGTCGAACCTAAAAAAACATTTTCAGAAGAGAAATGCTCCTTATGCTGATATCCTTAAGAGCCAAACTGGAGACTTTAGAGAGAGATCCCTACTAATAGCCAAAATAGGCTTTATGCAAGTTACTTTAAGAGCCAAACTCGAGATTTCAGGGATCTTATCTTGACTGACGTTGATGCTTGTAGCCTCTACAGGTCTATAAAGCTTCATCGGGTCACGGTCAGATATTTTTTTTAGCGAGATCTATATCACATACAATAGCTAAAATGAACTGATTGTAATTATTGTCAGTGAAAATTGGGCCTTAGGCTTATTACCTTAAGAGCGGTAGCCGAGGGGTCCGCCGGGTCGTGGCGGAAGGCGTTAGGCGGCGGCGCTGCGGTCGCGTCCGCCAAACGCCTGCGCACCTCGCCGGCCCCCACCGCCAGAGACTCGCGCGAACCGCACGACGACGTCGACTGCGCAGACGCGACCGACATCGCGGAGACCTGGTGAACGATACAAACGATCAGCATAGTATTTTTTTTTTTTTTGAAGTGTGACTGAGCAGAAGTATTCTGGCGCGTTAGGGAAAAATGATGAGAGTAATTTTTTACGATGCGCGCGCACACCGTCACGAAAAACCGACACTATGAAATTAGCTAGTCAACATTATAATTTTTGAAATTTTACTTTAAGTACGTTTGTAAAATTTGAGATTAGTTGACGGTATGTATTATTTATTTACATCATAGATTAAAATAAATTATTATGTTATTACGGTAAAGAAAATTATTTATTGTTATTGGACCTTGAACGGCACTTGAGGGAGCTTCTAAAATGAAATAGGAAACGTCTGTGTTTTAAACAATTTTTAGATTTCTTTTTATATATTTTATTGAAAACTACTTTTGTTACTATGTTAGTTCACAAGTAAAAACAGAGAAATGCAATAAATGAAATGACACCATGAGAGCTTGCAATTTTCCAAGCGATTCAGACATTGTTAAAATGTAAATGAATACACACCCACTTTACAGAAATTTTTAGGCTTTTTTAAGTCTTTATATCTGTTTTCTCTTAACGTTTTCTTTAACGTTAACTGTTTTTTCTTAACGAAACGTGAAGAAAAAAATCACGGAATACTGAATATGTTTAATTATAAGGAATATTATATGAATAATATCATCGTTATTAAATGAAGCAACTGTTGATTTCGGAACCAGTCAACCCAATTACCAATTTCCATTATTTTTCAGAGTGGTTTGTTCTTTTGGTTGAATTGAGTATCGATGTAAAACTTAAAATCGTAATAATTAAAGCTGTAAACGCTATGAAAAGTAGGTAAACGAATCAATTATAACTTACAAAATACCACAAGTTTAAAATAATAAATGTGCACTAACAAAACATTGCCTTAATATCTACTAGTAGCTATCGTTCGCACCGTGTATACAAAGCTTTTTGCAATCTGATCAGACACTTCGAAGCTCATGTATGCACTAGATATAATTAAGTTGGGGTTACATAATGTGCACATAGGCTAAACATCCGCTGTCTGAGAAAAGCTGGTGTACCTTGTAAACGCCAACGCAGTCTGGCGATAAGCACGATATGTACCTTTATATTTCATTGCACAATGCACAAATGAATGACGTTAATGCACATTGACTTTACGGATGGCACATTGGTGTATTAGGCCCTCTCGCCAATTGCCATTCCGTGACATGTTGTGGGTTCGATTCCCACACGGGACAAAAAATTGTGGGATCCGGAACAGTTTGTTCCGAGTCTAGGTGTACCTTGCGCCCATGCGGCTTAATTTAATAGTGTATACACTTTGAGGTGATTTTTTATATAAGTTAATAAAACAAGATAAAAATACATTTATGATTGACAAAGAGAACGAATTTTTGTTCTTGAATTTGAATATTTTAAATTTTAAAATATATTTACTTTGTTTGGCCCAGTGTAGTGGTTCGTGCTCCTGAACCCACGACCTCCGATTTGTTAAGCGCGGGCCTATGCCACTAGGCCATGGAGGCAAATATCAATATCAATCGTATAGATATCGTGTGAGAGATGTTCTTTGATATTTATTATTTATTTAATATGTTAGATATCTTATCTATCTTTTCCCAGTAAGTCTTAGAAAAATCGAGTGTGTGCAATTTTGTATAATTTGAAAAAGATTTTACTCGGGGAATATTTCTTTTGCAGTGTCCGCATAGGGTCACTACTCACTAATCACCGCTGCAATCTCATTACAAATAATTCAACCGCAAAGCACTAATGTCTAAGTCAGAATAACTGTTACTATTTTCCGGTTTTAGGGCTGCCAGTGCAACTATTGAGTATGGAAATATAACATCTTAAATTTCTGGGTGACGAGCGCATCGTAGGGAAATACAGCTATTGTATTGTTATGAGCAAGATGTCTATATGTATGTCACTTACCATCGGGCGCATGGCTTACTCGACTCGTTATGTTATCATTTAAAAAAAATACTCAGTTTCATGTGGTCGAATTAAATACTACGTATTTTTTTATGTAATAGACGGCTAACGAGCAAGCGGCGAATGGTGAACGACAACCGCTGCCCATGGACATTCGCATGGAATGATATTCATTTGCAAATGCTTTTCCGGGCTTTAAGGTTGGAATTTTTGGGAGGAAAAGGGAATGGTGGGAAGGGGTGGTCCACTGGCTACGTTAGTCACTGGATGAAACAGAAGCACAAATACTTCCACTTCACGCCAATTTTCTGTGACGTCGTGGAGCTTATCTGTCGTTGAGTCGCCCCATTCAGCAGCAGCGGGAGCTGTTGCTTGGCTCTACCAGCGTAATCAATATTAAGAGGACTGGACTGTCTATGAATATTTTTAATTGCATTGAAACAAAAAATTAAATATATGATTTTCAAAATAAATAGACTTAGGCCACACTTAAATTAAACGGCTCATTTAGTTAGTTGTGGTCTTATAAGAGTAGTTAAATTCATATCACATCTCATTACACAATCAAACATCATTTTGTATGTTAAGTAGTCTTCGGAACGGAAGCCTATTGATAATAGCTTTGAACGTCGCGATATTTTTCACTCTTTCCACGCAGTCAGGTGCGTCTGACTATGATTTATACGTATTTCAAAATTGGAGAATTAAATGAAAGTCGGCTTGATTTTATTTCACTTATTCGGTAGACGAAGTTAAAAGAATTTATTAAAATCGTAGCTTTACAAACATATTCTTGTTTATAATATAGTTTTAATTAAAGACCTATTTTCCAAAATTATTATTGCGCTACAAGAGTGCTGGGTTTTTTTTTGCTCAAAGGTTAAATGGTTATCCATTCAACGGGAGCAAGCGTTCTTGGTACCATGCCTCGCGAGATTAGTACTACAACAAGATTTTTAGGTTATGATTAGTGTAACGATATTATCGTAAATAATGGATGGTGTAAAAAAAATATATTATTCATTAAATACTGTTATGTGGCGATATAATACTAGATGTGGTATAATTGTTTATTTAAGACTGTTTTGAAGAGACCTCCTGGATTAGTAACTGCATTGCCAATAATTCTACTGCCTTGGAGTGGAATGTAAGCACTACTTTGTTCCGGTTTAAAGGGCAATGTTTCTAGCTTTTTGTAATAACGGGGCATAGATATGTACTGTCTAACAACTTTGGGTGGCTAGCGTAGTACAGAATCAAGCAGCTTGTAACTATTGCCTTTCAAAATACTGCCTGGCACAATGGTCTTATGGGGAAGTGTGTCACATAACTAAAAACTTGTCTTGTTCATCTTGTCACTTCGGCTTATAAGATATATTATCTAAACTTGTTGTTATTTTCTTATTGCTAATACAATGGAGATTAACGTAAGATTACACGTTACTTCGACATAAAAGAACACGTTCTTCAATAATAATTATGACCAAAAAGAAAGTAGCTGTTAATGTTTTCTGAAAATCTGTACGTACTAGAAAAAAAAAACTTGTTTGGTAGTGTTACCAAAACGAATGAGTATGCCTCCAGATTACGAACCTTGTATGTATATATTATTTTGTAAAAAAAACATTAACCAAATAATATGATGTGCTTATGTAAATTATTTTTTTTTATTAACTATGTAACTG
>DWHQ01001456.1:0-10806 GCA_018247955.1 Eurytides marcellus marcellus | reverse complement strand
CCGCTTCCCAAAGACCACCAAAATGCGGAGCATAGGCAGGTATAAAATGAAAATTTATGCCATCATTCGCAAAACTTTCGGATAATGAACTGCTATTTTGTTTCAAAAATTTAGAAATCTCATGATAGGCACCTACAAATGTTGTTCCGTTATCGGAATAGATATTAAGAGGTTTTCCCCTTCGAGAGATAAACCTACGTAAAGCCTGCAAATAGCTCTGACTAGTCAAGTCACCTACCAATTCTAAATGAATTGCTTTTGTCGTAAAACATATAAAGAGCGCAATGTACACCTTAACCAGTCTACATCCACGACCCTGACGACTTGCTGAACTGATAGGTCCTGCGTAATCAACGCCAACGTTCTGAAAGGGGTATGTAGCTGGTGATAACCGATCTGATGGTAAATTTCCCATTTGAGGGACAATAGTTTGACCTTTCATACGTCGACATTGGACACAGCTGTGATAAGTAGCCTTGGCCAGGTTACGACCCCCTATGGGCCAGTAGGATTCTCGTATCGTAGCTAATAACATTTGAGGCCCTGCATGCATAAGTTGAATATGCTTTAAACGAAACAAAAGTTTAGTGAAATGATGAGTGGACTGTATTAAGATAGGGTGTTTTTTCTCATACGGAAAATCTGAATTACTTAAGCGACCACCTACTCGCATGATTTTATCCTTGTCGAGAAAAGGATTAAATTTTAAAAGTGGATTTTTGTTAGGCAAACTTTGTTTATTTAACAATAAAACATATTCGTTAAATGACTCCTTTTGAGATTGAATAATAATAAATTTTAATGCATTTTGTAACTCGTCTGTGTTTAAGAATGTTGAAGAATTACGTTGTTTCATGCAAGAATTAATAAAACGAAACATATATGCTACTGCTCGCTGTAGTCTCAATAACTTTGAAAATCTTTCAAAGTTTATAATAATATCGTTAGCACGTGTTGTTTCAGTAACAGCGGCATGTAATGAGACCTCTGGTTTAGTTTCGGGCAAAGGTACCTGAGATTGAGGTGGAGATGGCCAGTTATTCCTGTCATGCTGCAGAAATGGTGGACCAAGCCACCACAGATCTAAAGACTGCATGACACTTGCGTCCACACCACGCGAAATTAAATCCGCAGGATTCTGATCTGTGGGAACGTGCCTCCAAGTGGCTGTGCTGGTCGTTTCTAAAATTTCTGCAACACGGTTACGTACAAATGTGTTTAATCGAATTGGTAGCATCTTTAGCCACCCTAGCACGACCATGGAGTCAGTCCAAAATGTGACGGAAGACACAGAGGCTCGTATGGAACTTTTAACCTTTTCATAAAGGCGTGCTCCGACCAAGGCTGCACACAACTCAAGTCGTGGGATTGTAACTGGCTTTATAGGTGCCACACGACTTTTAGCAGCAAGCAGTTGTACTTGAATGCCACCTTGGTCATTGATGCTGCGGAAATAAACACAAGCACCGTATGCTTGTTCCGATGCGTCAGAGAATATATGTAGTTCCAAAAGTATATAAGAATTACACACAACAAGACGTGGAATGTGTAAGTTGTTAAGCACAGGGAGTGATTTAATAATATGTTTCCAAGTTTTGAAAACATTATCTGGTAACTGCTCATCCCATGACAGCTTCTCCAGCCACAAACTCTGCATAAGATGTTTCATGCGGATCACACAAGGTGACAACAATCCTAAAGGATCAAATATCCGTGCTATGACTGCGAGCATATCGCGCTTTGTACTTCCAATCTCGGAAGATACACTTATAGAAAAACGCAATTCATCTGTGTGAGTTTGCCAGCAAAGTCCAAGAGTTTTAGTCACCTCTGTCTCTCCCATGTTTAAATTGAGAGACGGGTACTCAGAACTTTCTGAAATCAAGGCGGGCTCATTGGACTTCCATTTTCTTAATGGCATGCAAGCAGAAGCAAGAGCATTAGTGACCTTGTTACGTAAAATGAGTGCTTGTTGTATATCATCTTCACCAGTCAAAAGGTCGTCTACATAAAAATCATGTAGAATCACTTCAGCAACCTTTTGATCCTCACACTCAATACCTATTTGTTTTAGGCACCTCGTAGCAAGAAACGGCGCACTAGCAGTGCCATATGTCACTGTGTTCAACTGATAAGCTTTGATGGGACAGTTGGGATCGTCGCGCCAAATGATTTGCTGTAAATGTCTGTCGGAAGGATGAACCATTACTTGACGATACATTTTCTCCACGTCTGCAGAGAGAATGTATTTGTATAACCTAAACCTAAGTAATATTGACAATAAGTCGTCTTGTACGGTGGGTCCTATCATCTGTATATTATTAAAAGAAAATCCAGATGTTGTAGGGGCGCTGGCGTTGAAAACTACGCGTAACTTGGTAGTGATACTACTTTCACGCAGCACACCGCAATGAGGCATGAAATAACACTTATTACCAGAGTCAATATTACATTCAGTCATATGACCTAACATTTTGTACTCAGCTATAAATTCTTTGTACATGTTATTAAATAACGGTCTCTTCTGATTTTTACGCTCGAGTGATAGAAAACAACGTTTTGCTCGTTGTAATGAATCGCCTAATGTGTCAATAGATTCTTTTAAAGGAATCCTCACACAGAAACGGCCGTTCTCCAACCGAGTTGTATTTTTAATAAAATGTTCTTCACAATGCTTCTCCTCTTCAGAGTAAGCAGATGACTGATGGCGAACTTCCTCGAGTTGCCAAAACCGCGCTAATTGGGTTTGAATGTCATCAACATCATATGAGCGTGAAGACAAAATATTATTGTTATGTGTTGTACTTATATTTGTAAAATTACATTTTATTTTACTAGATGAAAACGGAACCGACGTAATATAGCCACTTTTAATTGGGCCGCAAACTAACCAACCTAGTCTAGTTTGACAAAGCGTCGGATTTCCCTCACCTAAAAATATTCTTTCAGTTCCTAACAAAGTCCAAAATACATCGGCACCTATGATCAGGTCGATTGATGCGGGCTTATTAAAATTCGGATCTGACAGCTGAATATTCGATGGAATATTTATATTACGTACATCGATATAATTAGAAGGGATATTATCAGTTATTTTTGGCAATACAAAACATTGAAGCTTAGTGTAATAATCTTCATTTAAAGATTTCATGTGTACTCGACACATTTTTCCAATAGGTGATAATGAATTGTTAATCCCTTGAATAGACTTACTAACTTTAATATAAGGTAGATTTAATTTTTTATGTAATTTCTCAGTCATTAAACACGACGAGCTGCCAGAATCAAGCAGAGCGCGAGCGATAAATTCGCGATTATTATAATCGTATACCTTGATTAGTGCAGTCGATAGTAAAACATTGCCAGAGAAATTTAAATGCGAATCATTATTATGCGTACGCGCAAGTACATTTGCAGATAGTGCGACGGGAGCGCGGGAGCCGCTGGAGGGGGTCGGAAGCGTAGCCGCGACCTTGACATTATCATTGATGCACTCAGCTGATGCATTATTCTTTAAACCAGTTTGATTTTTATCCGAAACGTGCACAAGAGTATGATGTTTTCGCTTACATAATTTACAACCAGGTTTTTTACACTGATTAGAGTAATGTCCACCGTTTAGACAGTTATAACAAATTTTATAATTATGTATAAGTGACAACCTTTCGTTGCTACTTAAGTCAAGAAAATTAGGACAATTACTAAGCCTATGACCTTGTTTGCAATTTGGACAACAATCATTATTAGGTGCAATTTTATCTAAAGATACCATAGCTTTAATTTTAGTGTTATTCTTTGACATTGATTGTGAATGAATTGTGCTGTGAGATGTGTTTCGTGATAATTCTAAAGTTTCTAATACGTCGGCACGGTTTTGTATAAACTGGATGAATTGAGTAAGTAAAATCGACTGATTTTTATCTAAACTCCCCTTAAATTCTTCCCATTCACGAAACGTCTTTGTGTCTAGTTTTCGACTAATAATATAAATTAATAACGTATCCCAACTAGACACAGGTTCGCCTAATGCACTCAGTGCTCGAATATTTTTGTTTACCTGATCTATAATACGTTTTAACGAGACTGATGATTCTCTATTTATGTCGCCCATATTAAATAAGGAGTTTTACTGATCTCTAACAATTGGCGATTTATCGATAAATACGCGAACACGTGCAAATCGCACAAAGCACAGAGAGTCTTTGAGAGCGCCGAATGATTACTGCAATAAAACAATTGTTCCTGCCGATTGTATCTGCTGTGGAAAATGACAATATGAGGCGACTCGAAAGACTTAGTGACTCACCCGTCCGGTTATTTATTGCTTTGAAGGTGTTTTGTATTTGGCAAATCGTTTGATGTGTGCCTTTCTTCATTTAGTCCACAAATTTAAAAACATATTGGATGGTATTCTTGTTATGGATAAAAATACACCGAATAAAAAAATACACAAAATATGATATTAGAGTTTCATGTATATGAGTTCACAACGAAAGTACGGTTATGTTCAAACTAATAAAATGTTAGAAATATTAGCATTAATTAGAAAAATTAGAGAACGAAAACTATTTAATATAAATAAATGAGATGTTTTTTTAAACATGCTCTCCACGTCATAGATAATAATAATATTAGTACTCACTATTGTATATTTATTATAATCTTTATTGTTTAATGATTCGTGAATTATCCAGCAATAACACTATCTATATTTGCAGAAATTAAGTTTAAATTAAGAACTACATATACTCATATCATGATCATAATATAACATAGCTTATTTAAACTAAATGTTTGTACATTCACAAACAATAAAGAAAAATGGAATCTATATATATAAAAATTAATTGCTGTTCGTTAGAGTCGCTAAAGCTCGCGAATGGCTAGACTGATTTGGATGTTTTTGGTCTTGAAATATTCGTGAAAGTCCAGGGAAGGTTTAAACGGTGAGAAACGTCGTATCCTTATCCCGGTAGTATCCACGTATCCACGCAGGCGAAGCCGCGGGCGTTAGCTAGTTTTTAATAAATATCAAATATAATAAGACGTTAATTCAAACGAGATACACAATTGTTTGCCAAATATAATTATATATGTGTAAAAGCAAGTTTTTCCAACGTATTGTCTTAGTAGATGATAGTTACCCAAATATAACGTTTGGCAAATATCTACTACTAATACACAAAATGCCAACATTTGCTTTCCAGGTGTGGCTGAGGATGCCAAGGCCGCCGCCAGCCGAGATGCCAGAGTCGATGCGTAAACGCTTGGAGGCCGAAGAGGCGGCCAAGTCCAAGTGAAGACCTCTCCGAGGGACTTAGCACAATAAAGAGCAACAGTCGCTAACTCCATGCCCACGATTTGAATAATTCATTCATTCACACTCATACATAAATAAGTGTAACCTACATCTCGAATGTTCTAAGTAAGTTAATTTATCTTTAGTAGAACCGTTGTCGAAGTAATATCTCGTAGTGAACATCACAGTTGATATATCTAGACCTATCTATCAAATATCTGAACTAGGAAGATGTTACAGTACCATTTTCAACGGGCATGTAGTTTGATTCATATGTTCATGGAGTTACTTCTGTTTAAATAGTTAACGATTAAAATAAATAATATCAGGAATGTAGACGATTGAGTTGGAAATCATTCTGTCTACAAATAGTGAGTCTCGCTGCATTATTGTTACTCTGCGCAAATAATTATGTATTGTATCATATGTAGGTTAAAATTGTGATCGCCAGTTCAAAACAGTATGTATGTATGTAAGGTACGATCATGTTAAATTATTATTAATTTTACCTCGAATAAATATTATTTTTATTTATTTATTATTGTTTATTTCGTCGTATCAAACGTGTGTATGTCAAATTATTTATAAACACTTACATATATATATAGTTCTGTAACCAAAGAGTGTAGCCGCATTCTTTCTATGAAAAATAAAAATCAATAGTCGATGTATTTGTTTAATTTTAATATAGTTTTTTTTTTTCGTTTACACAATTCTTTCTTATAATCTTCATTGCTGTCAAATCTGTTACATACATAGAATATTTTATTTTAAGTATGTCATTTAACACAGATGTTAAAAAATGAGAAAGTAATGGACGTATGAAGAAACGAAATATACAGTAAAAGCTCTTTATTCGTGGGATATATGTTTCGTAAATTTGCCGCAAATACAGAAACCGTGAATATGGAATGGTAATTTATATGGGATTATAGGAGATACGTTTCTAGGTAACAAAATAAAACAATAAATATATTAAAAAAATCAATTTTATTGAAGTTTTAATATTCAGATTTTAACAATGTTATTTCGTGCTTGGCAGTTTTTAAAAGCTCCTTCAGTTCAAACTGATATTCAGCTGTAGCAATTTGCCGCTTAACCCCTTGTAGTTTTAATTGTTTGAATAAATTGTAAAGTTTGAAATGATTACTTATTTATAAATTAAGTGCCTGAAATAATTATTTTAAAAAAATTCATATCAACAAAATACATAATTTTATTTATTAGTATTTAATACAGGGTAAAGTAAAGATAAGTTTACACGAGTCAGACTCGTGATTGATTTACAAAGTCAAAATAAGTTTACACGAGTCCGACTCGCGATTAATGCACAGCAGGCTAATAAACAGCCAAACTACAATAATATTAAAGAAAATTCCAAATAAACGTGTACCATGAGAGTGTACCATACAGAGAAAACATACAGAGAAGACATAAAAAATAGCATCGTACCAAATACTGACTGTATTAAAAATGAATAGCGTTGAAAAAATTAGACAGTAAAAAAAGGATAAACGCGTTTGCAAAACACAGGCGACGCTGTTTTCTTTTTAGCAAATAAAAAGTTTTATCAGTGGACGGTAAAAGCACTGTAGCGTAATTTTAATTGCGAAAAGCGAACTACCGTGCGAATAAAAGCAATAATAAAACTAAAATAAACAACAATGGACGCCCGAGACCGTTTGATTTCGAATCGAAAATGGACAAAACAAAAAATTTGTGGTTTTATATGAGATAAAATATTTAAAAGCCTTTCGGCCAGTCGCCTCGGTTTATTTTAAAATATTTAAAATAGAACCTTCATGGCTCCAACCGATATGTTTTCGATCTCTTCTTTTTGTATTGAACGTAAGTTCTTTAGAAAGAAATTTAATCGAATTCATCAATCTCAATTTATTTCTTTGTCTTTGTGTTTACCGAATGTATGAGAATGTTCACAAACCACGGAAAAAAAAAGAAATAAAAGCTTTAGTTATTTTAAAGCGCAAAATGTTAATTTTTTTAAAAATCGATGATGGGTTTAAACCATAGATTCCCAAAGTGGTCTATATAGACCCCCAGGGGTCTATGACAACTTGCAAGGGGTCTACTTCTACGAAAAAAAAATTTGGGGGTCCATGAAATGAAAATGGGGGTCCACGACAGTGGATCTCAACATACACTAATAGTGCCTATTTACTTACATTATACAAAGATATACATTACAGTATAAAACTTAACACGTGTTTTTACTTTAAGTTTTTAACAGTAAACTTCACTACAGTTAAAAATTTATAAAAAATCAATATCAGGTAAGTAGTCCACCAAAAACCGAAAAACATGGCAAGGGGTCTACGACACAAAAAAGTTTGGAAACCACTGGCCTAGGGTCGCATTTGACTAATAAACAAACATAAAAATGTATGTTTGTTTATTAGTCATATGCATATTGGTTAAGATCAATTAAATGCCAACTATTATGAAATAAATCAATAATAATAATAATCCTTTATTGCTTTGTAACATGTTTACAAAGCAATGAACACAATATTAATAAACAGCATATTATTTAATGACAATTACATATTGTTAGGGTAGCCCTTACCTCCCAAGTAAGTTATTGAACAACTTGTCATTAGGAGGTTCAAAAATGTATTTGAATTGCTTTGGTTGAATATTAAATATATATAACTTAGTACCAATAACTACTACATGTAATTTGAAATACGAGGTGATAGGACCTCATAAGTGAAATAATCTAGGATCTCTTTTCATCTAAATACGGATCTGGTTATAAGCCTCATTAAGGATCTCCAATAACCAACGGAAAATGCGCTCAAGTACTGGCCATTATCCTACAAATTTATTACAAAAACTGTTTATTTATTACGAAAACAAAATAATAAGTCTCTTTAAGGCGCAGCATTGTAGTTTTAAGATTAGACTCGCCGAGAAATTCGTTCAAAATCCATCGCAAAGTTTCTACTGAAGAGAAAAACAAACGCAAAAAGTAAAAAGCGTGGTCACGTATTACCATATAGATCATCTATGTAAAGTTTTATATTGCAAAATTTAAACGAAACAGACAGAAGAAGTAAAAAAAAATGTTTATGTATATTTTTAATTAAAGACCAATAAAAGTGAGATATTTTAAAACAACATTCTAATAGTGTTACTCAATGTTCTAATCAATGTCCTTCTGGCTCAAATTCTTAGCAGGAGCAAATAATTTATATGTGCAATATTCAATACCGGCTTCAATGCTGAACCCCAAAACTCGTGAAGTTTGAACCACAGTCTCAATATGTTTAACGCTAATATACTTTCTATTAACCTAGCAAAATCCCCTGAAAATCCTATTAGCCAACAAATTGTCCAGCTAAGGCTTGTTGAAAGTAAGAAATGAGTCATTAAATCGACGTTTTTTAGAATAAAGCGTAAATAAATAAGATAAATAATTTTAATTATCGAATTAATTTCCACATCTAACTGGTTGCAACCATTACAGATAAGGAATATTAAGAGATTACCGCTTCACGGCGCATTTTAAGCGGCCCTTATAACAAAACTGATTATGTGATAATGTATCGTTGCATAACAATTTAATGAATGGTTTGGATGGGTTTTAAGTACTTTTATCGTAAGCTTGAGCGCGTGTTATGTTTGTGGAAATTCTCGCTTAATATTTATTTAAAGTCATTTAGACTCAACCACGTATAACTTTTGTTTTCATTTACGTACACTTCGAACACAATATGTAACACAGAACGTAGTCTACTTGTTCTTTTTTGTTATTGAACGAGATTATATAGAAGTTGTTTTATTTTACGTGTTTCATTTAATTTAGGTATATTAGTGAGATTTTTATATTGGTTTGGTAAGGTAACACATTTGTGTTTTCAACAAGATCTCCAACTGAAAACGAAAATTGTTATTCCTCTCTAAGTGGAATATAATTCGTTTGCCGAGTCTGTCTGGGGTGGAATCACTAATGAAGTAAATAACTATCATGCTCTCAATAACAACCAACACACACAAATGTCAACTCCACTCCAGTTTAAAAGGCAATGTTTCCAGAATCACTTTGCATAGAGATATAACGTCTCAAAAGTCTGGGTGATGTGCGCAACGTAATTTTATAATTATTAATAATTTAAAACAAAATTAAAAACCGATAAATTTTGTGAATCGGATTTATTTTATGATGTATAGTGTTTGCATAAATACAAGAAATCATGACGTATTAGAAATGTCATTAAATGAATTCGAGCAGAATATACATCATTTGAATGAAAATGGAGACAATTGACTTATTATTTATACTTTCATATTAGAATCACTTAGACAAACCCATTAGACTTAATAACTCTTTTCTAATAATAAAAAAAATTACATGTTTATTACGAACCGTTTGAAAAAAAACATCTTTTAAAAGATTCTAAGGACCGCAGTATAATTCCAATGACAAGAAAAGATAACAGAGTCTGCAAAAATCACATCCGATATCTAGCACGCAATACACGCAAGCCCAAATATTATCATTGTCACCATCATTACGTAAATGTCCCCTACAAGCTGTGTTCCGTCTATAAACCGTCTGGAGATAATGTCCTGATAAAAATGCCCGATAACGAGCACGTACAAAGCGAATGATCAATTCCATCGAGATAAAGCCGAAAACATTTGGCACTTTCATATTTCGTAACGAAGCGTCACGATTTCGTGGAATATCCAAATAGTTGGGGTCGCTCTCACTTCGCCTGCCTAATAGAGGCACGAGATCATATATTTTGAACTCAACTCAACTCTCAAGTTCACTGAAATATTATAATTGAATCGAAAAGTTAGCCCATAACGCGTTTTCTATAGATTTCGGTAGATGCCTCAAGAGTCAAGAAGTGCGGAATCAATTGAGACTAACTTCAGCTTTTACTTTAAGGTAGCAACTACGCAAGACCACGTCAAAAGACTTGCAAAAGCATTGTCGACCTTTGAGGTGGGAATACAGCAAGGGAGGAGGAGGGAGAGGAATAGGCCACTGAATCACCGGACGAAACGCGAAGCACCACACTCCCACTTCACGCCGATTTTCTGTGAGGTCGTGATACTTTCCCGGTTCGAACCCATTCACACATCAGCAGAAGCAAAAACTACTGCGTAGCTCTACCACCGATAAAAATACAATCTTAAGCGTTACTGCACAAATTTAGTACAGATTTTATCGCGTCTTGCTAAAAAAATTAAATCGAGAACGCCTGAGACATGCCTTCACTATTAAAATCTAAGAACTTTGTCAGTCCCGTGATTATAAACGCTGTGAAGTGTTTTAAATGTTGCGAATTTAAATTTAAAATAAAACGCGACAAAACCCGTAAATAGTATAATTATATAACGTCAAGTATCCGCGTGAATGGAATACAAAATAATTTAAATTTTTTATAAAATGTTTTAACTGACTTCCTATAAATCTTACTTGCGATATACCGTTTACAACAAAAATACGCATAATAAGGGAGAACTCAAGAAGT
>DWHQ01001455.1:0-10809 GCA_018247955.1 Eurytides marcellus marcellus | reverse complement strand
CATTAGAAATATTTCCGTGTTCTAACAAAAGATAAGCATGTTATTAAACTGTTATAGTTTTACACTTTATTTAATGCGTTTTTACCTCTTCTTCATTTTCGTAAATATATTTATTTACCTGTTTAAGAAAATTTGTGGTTATTGCTTTAACATATTTTTTATAGTTACTGAAAACATTAATTTTGAGAAGTTTAAAAAAAAATCATTATAAAAGTGATAGTTACATTGCAACGCACGCCTATATACAACCGGACTACTGTCTCCATTTTGTTGGTAACTTGTTTTTGTATCCGATTTTTCCTTTTTTCCTTTCTTCATGAACGATCTCAGAGACCTGTAAAGATAAAAATAATACGATAAAAAATAGGATTTGTCCGCCTTGAATTACTAAAAATATTTATTTTAGTGTTTAGTTGTTTCGTTAGTTTAGATCATTTGATAGCACTGTTTCGAAAAGTTATCGATTTCCCAAGTATCTTTTTATTATTGACAAAAGGCTCTTAAGCTTAACATAGAAATTCACAAATTACATTATTTCTAATAAAGAGACTACATACTCAATCCAAGACTTGAATACGTTATTATGTTGTTATACCTTGTTAAGAAAGAATACAAACGTTAATACACCGAAGCCGGATATGAAATTCATTAAAAAGCCGTACAATTCGGCTTAGAGGATGTCTGTAGGCGCAGCGCGGACAAAAGTAATGAAAGTTTAGTGCACTTGATTCCATTTGAGCGACCACAATTGTACCAGAGGCGGACGAATCAACGGTCTACAAGACCGCCTACCTTTACTTGGACCTTGCCCTGACGTTCGTCCATCCTGGGTGCTATTTAGACGTTGTTCAAAGTCATTGGAAGAATTACGTTAAACAAATATTTATTCTTATGAATATTACTGTGCGTCTGGTAATCTTGGCCTGTTATTTAAGCAGTTTGAAACACAACTCCAGGTCGGGTGTTTTACTTTGTTAATGGGGCTGGTGGATGCACTACGTTAGGGATTTTTGGCAAATTCCTTTAACAGTTATAAGTGGTAAGATTCTTTTGCAGAGTAACAATTGCATTGCAGTACTAACGCAGCTAATACAAGCACTAATGTGTTCTAGTTTGTTGGTTGAAACGTTCTTACTGGGCATAGTGATATGACATTTTAAATGTCTGGATGAGGAGCGCAACGCAGGGCCAAGCAGCATCTGTGTAGTACTGTGCTGTTATGGGTAGGCGTGTTGCTTATAATCAATCATATGACATAAAAATTCACATATAAATCATAAACATTCTTAAGAAGAATTATCAAAAGTCTAATTTTTTCTGAGTAATTAAAAATATTGAAAAGTGTGAACAGCTCTTCAAAACACCTAATAAGTCTTATATTCTCAGAAAATTGGGACAAAAGATATTTCCACCAGTGATTTCATCTCCTAGAAATATTGATACTGTCCGAACTTTTATGTATTGCTCAGATGTTGCAATCTTATGAAGTGGTAATGAATTCATTTTTTAGAAAGACAATTTTGCATTTGAATGGTGATTTGGTCAAGGGCCTTTGAATAAGCCATGATTAGAAAAGACTTGTAATGTGAATATTCTGGTTTTATTTTTTTGAGTGTGCACGAAAATACCTAATAATCTGACATAAAAATATGGTTATCGATATCAAGAATGTAGTCATATATATGTATGCAATTGCAGTTCAGTCAAAATTACTTTTGGATCTGCGTATCTCTTTGCTTTTTACTAAACGGAAGTGTTAAAATACATATGGGACAGTGGATTGCGATTTTAGCAGGGTGGCGATGGCATAGTGAAGACGGTGAACGGGTAGTAATATATTTGTGATTTTAAAAGCATGAATTTGAATTTTTGTGAGTTCCCGTAGCGTATAAGAATTTTCAAGATTATTTCATTTTTATATGTATATTCATACGTATACGAAAAGGCTGGAAATAAAATTAAATTTTATATATACATTTTTAGAAATGATCAAATTTACATTGTATTGACATAATTAATAAATATAAGAATATTCCAAAGTCTATCACTGCTGCAGTTATAAATATAAGTACCATTGAAGCGTTCGGGTCAAAAGTGTTAATCAACACTTGATAAAGCGGATTGCAAGCAATCTAAGTGTGTAGTTACAATTTTATTGTCTACGTCGCAATACAACATGTGGTTTGACCCGGTGTTGATCCAATGTTATAATTATTGCTCGGCATAAATTATTAAGATTATACCATTTTATCTAGCGCGACTAAATTATGATGTGCACATGACCGATGAGGACTTCATCCTAAAGAGTAAAACTTCACATATCTCAAAGAAATAATGAAGCAAAAAAAGTAAAAATTTAAGGCGATTTAAGTTGGTGTTACAATCTAGGTAAAAATTATTGATTTCCTTTCCAGTTCTTCATATAATATCACAAAAAGTTATTTTATATAAATTAAGTTAATGTTTTCTGTCGGAAAGATTAGGTATTAGGAATAGGATTGGGTTTCATTGGGATACCGAACCCATGAAATCTTAGTTTCTACGAGTTGGCTCTAAAGTTGCCAAATTGTGGTGCTACGGAAGAGATTGATACTGATGAATACAGGAACGAACGACTGGACAGTTGTTAAGGGAGTATTTTGGTCTTGAGGCATGAATTTTAGGTACTTTTTGAAGTGCCGTAAAAAAGACAAACAATTTTTTTTTACTATTCATTTTTTTATGAGATATTTATTAATATTTCAAGAATACATTTCATATACAATTTTTGGACTGATCCCTACAAGCTGTACTTGGCGTCAATGATATATTGCGGCCCGTGGCCAATGCGAGCGTCTGGGTAGGCAGTCAAGTCACTGCCCATAGCTCGGGTGTCATAGTGACTCGATGTGGCTAAGGCCACACGGTAGTAGGTTTACCCTAAGGGTAACCTCCTAAACGCGGTCGAACATGCGACGCGCCCACCGGACCACATACTCCTGGATAGACTCTATCTTGAGGTCCCGGACGATTATGTTGTTCCTGACGTATCGCCGTGCTCCCTCCATCACTCGAAGGGCGAGGTTCTGATGCACCTGGAGTCTGCGCCTCTGCGCGGCTGAGGTCAGTTCGTACCCCTCTTGGACTGCATAGGTCAAGCGAGAGCGGACGTATGTCTTGTAGACTCCCACTTTGGTCTTCAGTGGGAGCTTGGATGTCAGAATAGGGTATAAGACCGCTCGAGCTGCCCTGGCCTGTTTGACACAATGGTCGGCCAGGCGCAGCGAGCGGTGTATTCGGCATCCAAGATACGTGATGGTGTTTTCGCTCCGAATCGCTTGACCACGCAACTCCGTGGGTTGGTGTTTGACCTACCTGACATAGATGGCGGATGTCTTGTCAACGTTGACAGACATCCGCCACTTGTCAAGCCAGTCGGGCAACAGGTCCGGTTGCCTCGGAAATGCTGTGAACTGCCCTTCTAGGTGCTCTACCAGGATGTTAGCCCTGTCTTGCACCGTGCTTACGCCCGTCGCTGTCCACTGCCAGTTCAGGTGGTGAAGCGAGGTCTGGTGCTCCGAGGCTTCCTCGATGCGCCGTTCCCACGCCTCACCTCTGTGCGCTTTGATAACGGCCGACAGCTCTTCCTTCAGCCGATTAAGGAGTGTCTTCACTCGCGGACGGCGGGCGCGGGCTCACACCTTCCTCAGCTCCCTCTTTTCGAGTAGCCAATCGAGAAGTCTACGCGGAAGTAGCTCTTTTCGGCGCACCCTTTTCACTTACGTGGTGGCCGCGTAGCTCCTCCTGAATTTTAAAGTGGATTTTACGCTCGGCGTTCTCCACTTCCTCCGGAGTGGAGATAGGTGCGCCGAAGCTAAAGGTAGAAAGGGCTCTCGAGAAGGGCTCCCAATCGGTTCGAAATTTAGGGCCTCTAGGAGCTAGCGAGTCCACATCTAGACTCACCTAGATGAGCACAAGGAGGTGATTGGTGTCGGTATCGTACACCACGACCTGTACAGAGATTTTGTGGCAGAGAACTATATCTAGGACATTCGGACGGTGGCTTTCGGAAGTGGGTATATGCGTCGGCTCGTCAGGGCTGAGCACCTCATAACCCACCTCAGCGTCTTCGTACAGACCCCTGCCAGCGGGGGACATGACCCTGGACCCCCAAGAGGGGTGTATGGCATTAAGATCTCTCGCTATCATGATAGCGGTGCTGTCGTTGAAGATTTTCCGGATGTCACCGGACTCGAAGGGAGTTTCGGCAGGGCGGCACGCCGCAAATAAGTCGTACATCCTCCCTCCAGTATGGAGGCTTATACTAATGGAGCGCGTACTTACAAAAGTACGCAGCTCCTCTTCATCGTGCACTAGGTCGCGACGCACCAGTACCGCCGTGTACCTATGGGCGTAGCCTTCCCGCGATATTTCGTCGCGCCGGTACACGAAGAAGTTACACGCGGTAGTCGCAGCGGCTGAGTAGGACGAAGTTTGGTCTCGCCCTACAGCACAATTTGGATGTTATGCTGCTGGACCAGGGTCCTCAGTTCTTGAAGCCGCTGCGATATGCCTCCCGGGTTCCAATACATGGTCCTAATATGTGGAGCCATTGCGTACCGTGGTCAAATATTTTATGTAACAGTTAAGGTGTCATTGCTTGTCTCTATGGAAACTAGGATATTCCCCAGGATTACTGTTACCAGACGGATCAGCCTCTGTATCGCCTCCTAAATCCCCTGTGCCACATTAGAAGTCGCACCTGTAGTTGGGAAGCTGGTGTGGGCCCTGCTCCCTGAGCACGTTGGTGCCGCTGCCGCTGCGGCGGCGGGATAGGAGCCGCAGTCTGAGCTGCGACGTTTTCCCATCGCTACTGCCGTTTTTTCGGCCCCCTTTGCTTTTTGGGGGCTACGGTGGTGGCGCCCTGGGGATAAGGTGGCTGGGGTACAGGAGTCGATACCGCTCTAACAACAGTTTGCCCTTGCGCGGCTAGTTCGGCCCTGGCTCCCTTTCGCTTCCTTTTCCCCCTCTTTCTTTTCCTCTTTGGCGTCTGGCCACGGTCCGTAGGCTCGTTGGCCGGCGCCATTGATGATTATTAAATTTCGCAAAGTTTTTTTTGTTTTTTAGTTAATAGTTCAATATATAAAAAAAATGTAATTTTTTTAACACAAAACGCCTTTTGTACTAGGACACACAACTGTTGTAGCAAGTTTAAATAACGATGTTTAAGTATTGGTTATTGTGACTTTTAAGATCAAACATCAAGTCAAATCCTGAGGTTAATCATTTTGAACAGCAATAAAATATAACAGGGAATAAATATATAAGATCTATATTATTAGATATGTACATTTTAATGTATGATCTTTGACATAAGAGTAGAAAAATAAAAGTGTAATTTCATTTAAGATTTTATTTGTTATATTTTCTATTTTTTATCTAGATTTAATTCAAGTTTAAAATCATTTGAAATGGTTCCACAATTGAAAGATCTCGGCCTTCGAAAAATGGGTGGTGATAATGAGTAGTAATGATGGTCTAACTAAATAATCATGGCGCCCATGAATGTACATGACCTACTTCAGTGGTCTACATTCTTTTAGTAACCTGATGATTCATTTTGCTAGCTTAAGTTTCGTGTCGTCATCCGAGGATTTAAAAAAATATTTTTATCAAGATTTAGATTTGTGGTTAGTACATTCTATGGTACGATTACGTTGACGTAATATGCTTAGCTTGTAGCCGGAATATTCACTAGATTAAAAAAAATCAAGTAAATACGTAAAGGCTCATCTTTATATTACTAATACATATGGCTAGAACGGCGTAATCTTATTATAGTTTTCGGGGTTATTTTAAAATACTTTATAAAGATTCGATAAATATTTATTTCCACGCACGCAAATAGGCCATGGCTTAGAGACCTAAACACTGTGTAATGGCTTTATCAGTATACTGATAGCTTATACAAACCATCAGCGATATTGACCTTGCTTTAACCAATAGAATCAGACTTATACAGTTTTTATATTAAGACGCGCGGAAATTGTATTATTTCTAGAACATACGAAGGCAAGATATTGTTAAAAAAAAATACGAGTTAAACTTTACACATGCGTTTTTTTTTCAATCATGTAAATAAAATAAAATGTGTAGCAACATAAACACAAAAAATATTCGCGTTTTAAACTTTAGCGTAAACGTTATAAATAAGAAAATGTCTAAATACTTGAGCTGTCAAGAATTCCAAGATACTAAATTTTATTATAGGTCTAAATTCTACAACAAACAATTCTTGAAAGCTATTGCATTCAAATTACATATGAATATAGGGCAAACAGTTAAGTAGGTATATTTGTTTCGATAAGACAAAAGTATTAAACGAAACATTAAAATGTGTATGCTATGAACACAGGATTCAGTGCCTCAATGTTTTGAAATAGCATCTGTTGTTTTGGTGGTGTTAAATACAATTACTTGTAATGTGGGTATTTTATACAGACAACTTGACACACCGCAGGCGCCTTTGCGATTACAAATGATCCGCACTCGGCCATTGTTTGCATCATCGTCTTTATTTGATACCTATTTGTAGGTATGATCGCGTGTTCCACCAAGCTATCGATCGGACGGACTTAACTCGTGAACTTTGATTATTTAGACAATTCACGTCAACGGTATAAGAAATATAACCAAGAATGAAATCGTTTTTAAACATTTAATATGTATCAAGTTACGCGCAAACAAATATATAGGTATATACGCGTCCGTTTTATGGCGTTATTAAAAGTTGATTAGGCTATAGACTCTAATAGTAAGGCGATAGTTATCCTTTGCCTTTTTTTAACACGAGTGTACCTAATTAGCGCTGTGTGTTGTGATTGTAGGCGAGGTCGATCTATCGAATATTGTTCATTAATTACTTTTGTAGTATTACTGCTTTGGCAAACCCTCGAGGAGTGGCTGATGGATGACCGTCCCCGGCAAGTTCGATAATGCGTTTCGTAAAAGATATTTGACTGACAGATTATATTGTATAGTATATGTGTATTTTTCCGAATGTTTTGAACATTATTCGAATTTTACTCCAGTGAACTATCTGTAAGAAATGAAAAAACAGAACGGGCATACTTCTCTTCGATATTAATTTAGGACTGAAATAATTTCTCAGTTACGAATGTGGTGGAATAAAAAAGGTAAAAGTATTCATTTCAAAGGGTAATGTACATATATGAACGCTAATCATTTGAATAACTTGCAACACCTAAAAAAGTTATTGTTTTATATAAAAAGGCGACATTTGGAGGCGATTGACCTGATGGTCAATGCTACCTGTAGCCTTTACGCCAAAATTGTTACCTAATCATCAAAAGAATATGCTTTCGACTACCTTACATTTAGCGGACTAAAGCCAAAAGTACGACGTCCTTACTTCATGCAAAAGTTTTATGATCTAGTTAGCAGTTACACGGGCAAGCCGGCTTATTCGAGGGCCGGGAGTTGAAATTACGCCAGGCCTTTATTTGCTGCAGCCTGCGTATTTGTACTTGTATCTCATGATAGTATAAAAATATTTACGCAATGATTAAAAAAAATAACATTCGTATCTGCCCTTCATATCGTAACCTGGGTTTGTAGACGCCAAAGCATTTTGTTTGTGTACAAAGTGCTTGAAAAAACTGAAATTATTTAAAAACAAATTATTTAAAGACATATAAACTAATTTGTTGACTGGCCCGTTACTGTAATAGTTAGTGCTTCTGACTGCAAAGCTGAAGGTTCTAGGTTCGATTCCCACCCAGGGCAAAATATTTGTGAGATAAGCAGACGTAATTGTTCTATGTCTGGGTTGTTAACTATCTGTTTAAGTATGCATTTAAATATATAAGTATGAATATCAGTCGTCTGGTTACCATAGTACAGGCTCTGCCTAGTTTGGGATCAGAAGGCCGTGTGTGAGATGTCCGTTGATATTTATTGAGTTATTTAATTTAATTTCAATATCCAACGTCTAGTAATAGAGTTGGAACACACCATTTTAGACGGTGTTTTATTATTTTTTAGTAGAAATCATACATAGTATATAATGCTATAAGAAGATTTAGTTCACAAAAATTGCGCTAACATATACATAAGTGTACAGTAATTTCAAACAATATTCTGTTTGACACCTGCACTCTGGAAGTGAAATAAATAGCAGGCGTTGATAAAATATTGCGTTACATCAGAACTTGATCGTAATTACTCTGCATTAAGGATACAACAACAATGAGTTCGCGGTAGTATTATATTACTTTTGCTCTAGGCTAATTGTCTGGATAATAAATTGTAAAAGTATCCTCGCCGTGGTTGCGAAGGTTACTGCGTATTCTGAATTGCAATTAACGTATCTAGACATTGACCCTGTGTTGTCGAATAAATAATATTACGAAATAGGTCTTAATCTTTGTCTTCAAACAATTGCAATTGTTGTATTTGTGTTTTTATAATTCTATGTTAGTACTCGCTAATATTACAGATTTTTGTCTTGCAAAAAGCTAACATTTGATTCTGAACAAGCAATACCTAAATTTAGTTATCCATAGTGAAATGTTAATTAAGCTTGTATGTTAAATGTTGGGCTTGGATACCTAATTAAAACGAGAAATTTTAGCTAAGTTTTGAACTGACTTTGCGTGGCTAATAGAGACACACAACGGGATCTATTGTCTTATTATTAGGCAGGCTCAGTCAGAAATCACATTGGTCTTACAAAATAACACCGGTGTTACAGCAGAAGTATTAATCATACTGTTATTTTAGGTTCAGTGGGTAAGGAAACCTGTTTGCTTTCCATCTTACATGTTGTCAATGCAAATGCAATGTCATGCACTTGTGTCGTTATGGATGTTTATAGGTAGTTAATATCACTTACCGTTGCCAATATTTCCTTTCTCGTTCATAAAAAATAATATTGTTATCATCACGATCGTAGGAATGGTATAGATTAATTATCGGCGTTAATTTTTTTTAAGAAATAATGCGATGCCATGTCATGCATTCGACACACTTTTCCTTTACGACACAGTGTCACAAAGTATTTTCATCTATAAGCGAATGAAATGGTACATTTCTATGACCAGCAATTATGCCGGTGACATTTTCCTTAAAACCCGAACACATTATATTCGGATTACTGCGTGGCAGTAGAATAACTGAAAATTCTGTGGTAGTATAGGACTAATACGCAGGGCCGGATTTAGAGGGCGGGAGGCCCCAGGGCAACAAAGAAGTGGTAGCCCCCTGGCCCCTAGTTATTTTCGAAATAAAATGCATAATTTTTTCCAGTAGTTTTTCGATAAATAATTTATTGGAATTTTTAGCCCCGGATGCCCTCTTTCGATGTGAGCCGTTTGCTTGTTTACCTCCTAATCCTTAACAAAAATAGTATCACAAGTATAAGAGGTGCTAGCGTATCATAGGTGCTAGAGTCCTACTGGTTTATTAGAAAACCTTAAGTTTATTTTTCGCTTTTTTGGCGGTATAAATTGTCATTTAAATGTGATTTGGATGTTTAGAAAGTAGAAATATTGTAAAGTTTAATATTTTAGATTTTGTGAAACCCAACAGTTACCAGTGGTTCCGTGAATACGAACCTAGTTAGATTAATTAAGGCCTAACTTAGAGGCAATGTGCCCTCAATATTATATGTGTTATATATAACGCTAAAGTGTGCCCTTAAATCTATAAATTCATTAGTTATTTAATAACAATTTAGTGTACATAACATTGTACATGTATTAAATTATTAAATTCTTACGAATGATAGACAATTCAAGTTAAGTACAGTTTTAATATATCAGCACAATACAATACCTAATAATGAGAGTAAGAGAAGCCAATATCTAATCGCACGTTGCGCTGAATTCTCGAGTGCTGTTTTGAAGTGGGCCAGTGTAAAACTAATAGGTATCTGTTGTAGGCAACATTTTTGCAATTGTTTGCGTTTTTTTTTTATTTCAATTTATCTATTCCCGTTACTTATTAGTATAACAAAAGTGAAAGTATCCTTGTGCATTTGGTATTTTTTACGTAACCACGGCGCCACAGATTGATATGTCTATAATGCCTATTTCTAAGAATGCTCAGTGCATTCTTAGAAATAGCATTATCTTAGAGGCTACATGTTATCCCATAGGAATTCCAATAAAAAATTTAAAAAGAGAAAACTAAAAAAACTCTGCTACGCTACTTATGGTACTCAGCTCCGTTACTTATGGTATGTCTGTCTGTATATTTGAATGATATATGTAAATTTATTAACAGCAAAAAACGCTAATCGCTTATACATTAAACAAAAACTTTATAATTTTATATTAAAGAGGATTTTTATTTTCCAAATGTTTGAATTGGTAACTATTTTTTACATACATTTTAATCTCCTTATAGTTATTACCTGGCTTTCAAGGCCTGAGTTTTAAGGTGGCAAATTATGGCAGCACCGTGAATAAATGCATCCAAGTTCTTGGTTTGTCTAAGATATAAAAGTAAAAAGGAAAACGCTATTATAAATAATGGATATAAGAATAACGCCGGATCCAATACAAGGGTACCTACCAAACATGCAAACATGCAAACGACTTTTTTGAACATTTAATTTGATTTAATTTGATATTAAATGTTGAAAAAAGTCGTTTGCATGTTTATTAATTGCACACATTAAGTCGCGTTTATTTATGCACTTTAAAGTTATACGTTACGAATATAATTTGCACGGTGGCTGGAAAGCGGTTTAATTTTTATGTTATAATGAGCGATAAATACTAGTTGTACAACTTCTTTCTTACATAA
>DWHQ01001454.1:0-10810 GCA_018247955.1 Eurytides marcellus marcellus | reverse complement strand
GTGCCGCGTGGTTTATTATAATTACTTACTATTTTTTTTTCTTTTATAAATGTAAAGCAAACAATTTTCTTTTTTTTTATAATTTTTATTTTTTTATTTTAACACATTTATTAACTACTCAAGCAAGATGAATTTGCCAAGAAAACTCTCAGACGGGTAGCACAAAGTAAACTTGCTTTTCCTGAGCTTACTAAGACTCAAGAGTGACAGTGTAAGCCTATTACCATTTATTGAGCACAAATAGAATGTAGCAACTGAGGTGAGGAAACCAAAACAAAAGAATAATTACTATATCTCCACGTAATTTTTTTGTAGTAAAAGAATTACAACGAATTTAAAAACCTACTCAAAAACTAATTTTGTGTTTAAACGACGTTCGAACGATTTCGAAATTCGTCACCAAATTATTAACAACATCAAATTGATAATTTGAACATATTCCAATTACTTATATTTAGAAAAATATTTTCTTCCCATTCAATTAATAATAGAACTCTTCTTGATACTACTTATTAAGGAAGGATCTATTACAACGCGACAAACAGTTTCCGAGAAATTATACAAGTATACCATACAAATATACCATATAAAAAAACCATTCATTTTATTTATGTAATAGTAAGTGTATAATATTTTTATTTTTATTACAATTTTTCACAAACTTTTTGTGTCTCAGTCTGCTTCAGGTGATGCTATCATTGCCAGTAATTCTGCTACCAAGTATTAATGTCTTTCGTTTTGAGGAACGATGACGTCAAGCACTGAGCATATTGATGTCTTTGTACGGCGACAAGCATAGAGACAAGCATTTTTAAACACTGTTTGGCACCGTGCCGTTGGAAACACGCGAATCGCTCATTAGCACACTGATTTACTCGTTTCGTTACGAATTTTCCAAAATATACTGTTTTGTTATTACAAATTAACATAATTTTCTATAAAATTTATCATTTCTAAAAACTACTCAAGAAATAAAAACCGTTTGATGACCGTTTGGCGCAGTTGCTAGTATTGGTTTCGGCGTCGCAGGTCGTGGGTTCGATTCCTACCCGGGACACATATTTGTATGAACTTTAGATAATTGTTCCGGATCTGGTCGTTTATATGTGTAATACGTCCCTTTAACACAAGATACTTCTATCTTACAATAAGGGCAGCGTTTTTTAAAGAAAGAAAAAACTACAAATAAAGTTCTGTAGCATTACGAACGACAAAACCAAAAAGTCCTATAGAGTGCCCTTAAAAAAAGGTCGATCGAAATTCGACTTTTAATAAATGTTCAAATCCCAAAGTCGTGTACACACGCATCCCTTTTATGCGGAGCTCAAGACGTTTAATATAAAACGTTTATGCATGTGATGGGAGGCCAGGCCCCGGCAGCGCTAAGCCGAATATTATGAGACGATCGGCGTCGCAGGTGCGGCTAAACATCGAACTTGGGCCGTTGCTCTGTTTATAGTTGTCAGTCACGTCTTACAACGCATTTCTTGTATACGTTCATCGCAATGTGTGTAGCAGTTGGTTCATTGTACGTTTTTGCATTATTTATCCTTTAAATCGCTTTTGATTACATCATATATGTAGGTCACACGCGATGATGTTAAAAACGGTTCGAGAACTATACAATATTTCTTTATCTGGTGACGTACATATACATAACAAACGTTATACGGAGTATTTTCTTATTATTTTCCTTTCAATAAATATTATTACTGATAGAAATTATATTCTTTACCAAATATTGTTGATAAAAGTCATTGTTCTAATCAGTTTCAGCAACTAAAAGCGAAGCCGTCTCGCCAACAACAGACTGCGATAAGACGTCCATTCAAGAGCAGAGCGCCGACGACAACAATTTATCTATATCAAAGGACGGAATGTTTGTCGATCTGATTACGGCATCCGTTTCGGCGGTGGGTGGTCAGTTGACCGGCATAATTCGGGACTACGGGTACGCGATCATCCACGCATAAAATATTCGGTCCCCCGGCAAACGAACAGCAGGCGCGAGGCACGGGACGGGAAAAATCGTGCCATTTCACATCACATCATGAGCGAAGGCTTGGATGAAATTAAATAAATCAACAATCAACTTTTGTTCACCGACGCCAGTGAAAAAATCAATAGAGTTCTAAATAACCCTCTCTTAATTTTTTTGGTTTCAAACGCTCAGGGGGTAAGAATAAAACGAAGTCTACAAAAGTTTTCGGTCAATTGCATGTTTTAGTTAACTTTAAAACGTTTTAGTGTCAATAGCTTGTCAAGAATAGATGATTGAAAGGACATCACAACTTAGTTTATTATAATATGGCATATATTGTTCGAAGCCAGTTTAATAATAATGCATGTTGACATGTAAATATTCACAAGTTGATTAAAAGTTTTGTAAATATAAACATAATAACTGTCATATTGTGATAAAATAAATAAAGATATTTGATAGAAAGTACAACGAATGAAATCAAAATATTATTTTTCATATAGCCCTTTAAGAGCATTTTATTATTCTACTGTATTTTTATACACATCTACGCATACGCATACGCCTTAACTACGATTAGAAAAAAATATTTTGTTTGTTCAGTTTATTTAAAATAACTGTCTGAATGTTACTAATAAAATATTATTACAAAAAATCCTCTACAATAATATAAGACAGTTAGATGACAGACACAAAGTACTATTTTACAATGCAGACCATGTCAATTTTTACCATCCAACGTGAATATATACTAAATCATTTAATCAAAACTAGGTTTATATAATAAACTGTAAAGTCAACAGGATTTTAATCTATACAGTTTATAAATAAGAAAATGAGACGTTTCTGCACATCGTCTCTGGTGTTAAATTGATTGCCCCCATATCAGTTTCCGCTTACTAACGGAAACAAACGAAATGCGACATCATAAATTCGGAGCGGGCGTTCCGTCCCGTTGATAGTTTTCCTATAAATGACCACCTCGGGCGGCTGCAATAAAACCGAACTATCCGTCGACTTTTCCAATACACTGCTCAATGCGGACGCAGCTAACAATTATCTAAATAGCCATCTACATTCTTACCCCTTACATTTTATTATTACCGGTCAATTTATCCGATGGGCTGGTGTTCGCAAATCTGGCAGAGCTCGGACGCTTGTTTGCCCAGTAGATTTACCGATAAGCCTGTGGACTGGAGGATATAAAACTGGGGTTCGCCAAGTGTTACTTGCCAGTTTAGAGGATTTACTACATTTATCGATTTAGTCATGTCTTACATGTTATATGAAACATTTATGTTTATATTTAGTATTATAGTTTTTGTTGTACACGTAATGAAATTCAATCTACGAAACTTTATTGTTGTTTTCAATATTTGTTAGGTTTCGTATTATATATATGCTTAGCACAGCGGTTGGACTAGAAAGTAACAGCTGTCCATCAACGAGTTCTAAGTGGAATCTGTTGTCTATATATGGTATACGCGTAAGCTAGATCGTAGGGGATTCCAAATAAATAACTTATTGTTTTCTAAAAGCCAATCCCTGTCAGGAATTTACATAGTACATAGTCCCAGGCATGGCCGGTAAAAAAAAGAAATTAAATTCACAAAAAATGGCAGATTTGTACTATGTAAAAAGCAATTATAAAAAACTAAGACTATTTAACCACTCAGAGATAACACTCAGATATTTCTTGTTTTCTTCCTTTTTTTTTTAAACAAATAGGGGAAGAAAATCGACGAGCATTTCTCAATATGTATGATAATAGGGATATCTTTAATGCTTCTAAGACACAATAGGAATGAATTAAAATAATGTCCCCCTGATTTTGAAACCTTCTCCGTTATCCCGTGGTCTGTAGTTAATGTACTGGACATTTCGAAAGCCAATTGCTAACAAAAGGCTCCTCTGAGACTATTATATTATATTTTAATCAAAGATCAAATGCCCACTTGAGTATTAAATAAGAAAATTTAAAAATTCTTAAACAGTATCTTTAATGATCCAAATACACATAAAAGTCTATTTATAAGAAGTATTTTATGAGAATATTGGAAAGTATTACGATTAGAAAAAATGATATATAGTTTTAGAGTGAAAACGTTTAACTACTCCATAGTTTAATAATTAATGAAATAAGTCCATAATATCTTCGGGAAATTTTAAGCAAAGGCAAACGCTCGTTTCAAACATTCCCTGGACACTGTCGATTGCTGACGCGCTAAGTTCTTTCTTACATTGTCTCGCCCGGATTGGGGTCCGATCTAAGCGAGACAAAAGAAACACATCACTCAACTGACCCTACGTATCGGGCATTCCGCACAATGATCATAGGACCGCTATTTATCTTGCGGATTAACTTGCCTATCACAGCGGTCAGCTTTTAAGATTAAAACCTGAAATGGAAATCTTTGAAATGTTTCGCGCGCCAGAGTTCCGATTTTGTTAACAATATTATTATTTTTTTTTAATTGGTTAATAGGCAAACGAGCAAGCAGCTCACGCAAGCGATGCCCAACCACCGCCCGTGGACATTGGTAACATCAAAAGGCTTGCAAATGTGTTGCCGACCTTCAATTGTAAAGCTAAATGATTAACAGTAATGTTTTTTAGTTTAACCATAGGAAGTTAGGAAACGCTAAAAACCAGCGTTGCTCAGAGCTACTGTCCCGGTTAGCACAAGCTGAGCGATTGAGAGATTCCTTTTGCCTGTATTATAGTTCAAGTATCAGAGTTTCTTGTCTCAGAAAAATATAATTATTTTGTAGTAAGGCAATAAACTGATTTATTAATATTATTATTCAATGAGTCAAAACTATGAGCTGAAAAAAGGCATTTGTTGAACACGACTCGTGATTATCAATAATGAACTGCATAAAGATGCTCTTTGAGTATTTGTATTAATGGGAAGCTTAAAAGCTGGAATATAAAATGCTAAGATCAAAACTTCGTCAAATTTTTATTTTATTGTATTACAGAAAAAATCGAACGAAACGAAAAAAGTAATTCTGAATTCATGCCTATTAAAAGTGGTCGACGTGTAGTGACGAACAGTCCTTCGAATCTTAAATTCCTAGCGAAAACTATGATAGGGTCAATTAGGACGTTAATTTACACAGATGACAGGAGCGTGGAGGGTGGAATAATGTCCCTCTTAGCACTTTAATAGTGCGGCAGTATTCCCTAACGGGCGGTCAAGCTTTGGATAGCCCGGAGGCGTTCCAGAGACATTAACGGCGTCCCGGTTCCCGCCCCTTGTTTGTAACCGCAAATTAGACCGCGACGCCAAGAAAGCCTCGTTACACCGACGCAGCGAATCTTTTCCCAAGCAGATCTGCTCTCGGAGTAATATTAATATTGGGCACGATCGAAAGGGGGTGAATACAAAATTAACATTCGCATACCTTTAGCAAACATCGCCGAGGCCGGTACGTAATACAATGTTTGCCTCCTTGTAAGGGTCCTCGGATGAATCTTAATCTTCCTGAGTCAGGTTACCCTTAACCCGCATGTGTATAACTTAATCGGCGGCCCCATCCCACCCTAACTTGCCTCTAATTGTTTGCTCTCGATATTGTACACGTCTTCTCGTTGTATTCATTATATCGGTAATATATTAAATGGACACGATAACAGAATAATTTCGATCTGCCCAAGAGTCAGTTGGCCTAAATTCAAATGCTGACATTGATATTAGTCTGACAATAAATATAAAACATATAAAATAATTATTAGAATTGGTAACATACTAGTGTTACTTACACTATATGTTTAAAATGGAACAAAACAGTAATTTTTTCACAGTCCATATCGTATATGTATTTTTATTTATTCCAACTTAAAACCGATTGAGCGGTAAAATTTTTACGTCTCCTCAAGTATAATTTGCGAATAACAGATATGTGGAATCATAATAAATTTAAAATAACGACATTAGCTTTATAGTGTTGGCAGTGGTGCTTTTTATTTTTAATCAAATTATTATATAGTAATATTACCATGTTTATATCATACTTTAATACACATGTAATTGTTATGTAGAAAATGCATTAAAAACTCGCATGTGCCATAATGATTTTTAGAAATTAGAAACGCTAAATGCGTAAATAAATGAAATCGACCCAGCCTTTTTATCGATTTGCATCAACATTCACTGAGTTTATTGCAACACTGATATAAATACACTATAAAACAATAACAACACTGTGATACAATGAAGCTTTATAGAGCCGTATAGCTTAAAAGCATCGACGTCAGTTTATACAAGAAGACAACAATAACACGAAGAAGAGAATTAAATTACAAGAATTCCTCAAAAGTGGCACCTTCTATTCCATGAGATGTCTCGCCTACGTGAACTGATCTCATTAGGCCGGGCCCTCCCACGTGCTCAATTGTCGTGACGAATCGCACTCATAAAGTCGCATGTTACTTGATAAAGTCTTGGAACATTCGTAGGAATCGCATACTTACGAAGTTACTTTGTAATTAAGCGTCTAATGTGAACCTGCAATACCTTCACGGGGTTCGTTTAATTCGGAGGGAATAATTGTATTTTTAACGGACCTCTTAAGGGAATACTTTAATGGAAAGTTGTGGATTATTACGCCTTATCTACCTGTAATTGATTTAATATTATACAATATGTACGTCGTCGTGAAAGGGTAAAAAAAAGGCTCTCATTAGTTGGCTAATTTATTTAATTTAAAATTTATGGATATTTAATTTTAACTAATATTGCGTAAGTAAATGATTTTCTGAATTTTAAAAGAACAAGATCAAATGAATGAGATGGTATTTTAAGTTCTTTTACGGACACGCAAGCACACGGGAGCCTGTGTCGGAAATTAAAAACAAATGCCGTTTCCTACGCTACGTCCTGGACGCAAAATAAACATTGAACTCGCTCTGTATGTTTTCCTTTAATTAGCATATCACTGTTGTCTTGTGCGCTATGTTCGTTACAACATTTCCATATGGAAAAATGATACGAGCCTAACTTCTGTAACCCAGTACTTTTATACAGCGTACAGCGGAAGCGATTTTTCACATGTTTTTTTGCAATTTGACAAATTGTATTAGAAAGTTGTTATTAAATTAACATTAAAAAAGTGTAGTTTAATTTAAGGTTATTTTTATTTTAAAACTCAACCAAACCCAAATTGTAATTTCATGTCAACGTACATAATATTACATTTGAAATTTGTTGTAATGTTTATTTATTCTCTACAAACGTAAATTCGTTAATAAATAAACAAAATACACATTTTAATTGTGTGGACATACATACAGCGCATGACTTGTGCCTACCAAGTAAGAATATTACCAATTTTTTTTAATAACCTATTGTGTAATATTATTATACACAACATGTTTGTAATGAAAGTATATTTTTTAAAATTAATTTAAAAAAAATCGCTACCGCTTCCGCCACCTGACATCACAGCGCACCCACATCGAAAACGTTACCCCAACAATATAGGATGTCGCAAGAAACACCCTCTGATACGTGAAAATTATTCAGTCGCGGGACGCATTAATTTGCCATATTAATTTGGCCGTAAAACTCTGCTCGCGACAAGCCGACGGGGAATTCCGAAAGTTGGGCGTCCCAAGCGGCCGCTTGTTCACACAATCGCTTGCACGAAGCCGGCTTTATGGGGCCGCTATTGAAGAAATTACCTTAGAGGGCCTCCTTGTTATGTTATTACTAATAACAATGTTGTTAAACCTTCCGCTGTACGAGTTACGAACATCTTTGTTACAAGAACGTCTAATTAAATTTGGAGCTGTCTTGATATTACTACATGTCTCTGTTCATTCTTCTTCATAGTAGTATTTAAATTACTAAAAAGAAACAATACAATAAAGGACCAAGGATTAAATACGTTAAAGTCATTTCAAGTTAATTTTTTATTCGCTGGCCTTTTTACAAGCTACGAAAAATACCTGTAACAGCTAATGTGGTTAATTCATACCTTAGTTGAAACGGAAAATATAATTATTTCCAACGTTCCAATTATATTTAGAAAAAAATATATTGGAAGGAAATTAGGTGCTTCTGACGAAGCGGTCGCTATATTTCATAATTTAATGCTATCATACGCCTGAAACGTGTTACTTAGCTAGATTAATAGATCGAAATGTGCAAATAATACTCAGGGCGATTTTCGTTTGGAAGTGCAGCGAAGTGATACATCTAGGCCGACAGTTGGACGCGGCGTTCATTTTTAACGCCATTGTTGAAGTGTCCGGCGGAACGATACCGCCTGTTAAGGGACCGGGTGAATGCCGAGGGACTGGAGTGGTTAATCGAAGCGTAATTTATGGTAGTTCTCCAGAAGGTGGAATTATCAATGTTTCTCGGTTTAAATCGATTAAGGTTCACGTGGCAAAAACTTAAACACAAATTACGCGAAAATATGTCATGCTGTATATCTTTGAAATGAGTGTGGTTCTTAGCTTAAAGGGAATATTAGACTTATTTTTAATTTCGGGCTAGAAACTATTACCAATCTTTGTTCTATTCTTACATAAAAGAAGGCCAAGCCGACAACCAAACATAATAAATCAAACAATCTAGCAATAACATTGTCTAATTTCTTTATATAAAACATCATTAATATTAAAAATAAGATATAATAAAAAACTTAAGGAAAGAAGTGTATTTGCTAAAAAAAATCTAAAGTAACTTTAAACCGAAAGTCTATGGAATTCTAATATAAGATTTCTCAGCAGCAAACCATAAATTTACAGTTCACATAGCAATATGTCGAGGGATAATTCATCTCACGTCTATCTCTCAGCTATCAAAACCCCGTGATAAGCGTTTTCTCATGACTTGCATATTGGAGAGGGAGCGCGGCCACGCATGAATCTAGCAATCGACATGTTTATCGCTTTAATATAAAATAAAGAGAACGGAGCTAACGTTCGGATTCGACTGAAAAAATGTCAATTTTTGATGGAACGGAAATTGTGTTCTTTCGTATCTACATTGGTCTTTTAAGACACTATAACGAAATGTTATCCAGAGATAACAAACATATTTAGGGACGGTCTGAGTTGGTTGCTTTGGCCCAGAGGTTCCCTAAGTAACCTTTAAGTTCACAAATCAAATATTTAAATTTTACCAAAATATTTGAAGAATAAGACATTTGCATCGAATTAATTTCTTAGCGAATGCTGTTATTGTTGTTTTCAAACTAGGTTATTATCATCTATTTTCAATATTTTTTAAAACAATTGTTTTTTTCTTTCTTTTCGTTGGTTGATTTTTTTTAAACTAGTCGGCTGATGGTAAGCTATAAACTTTCTCATGGAAGCGCCCAATTTACAGATATAAGATCAATTTATTATAAAATCGTTTCTTTATGACCAGTATATTCTCTAAAAAATCTAAAAAAAAATCTACAGGTTACAAAACTCTTTTAAAGAAACTTACTTAAGGTAACATTAAGCTAAATCCAGTTATAGTATTTTAAAGTATGTACAGCATTACTGTCTTCCAGTTAGAATAACAGCATGCGGTCAAAGCGAAGTTAAGCAGAATTTTGAACTGAGGAATAGTTTTAGGTAATGTCTGGCGGTGTATTTTTGCATTGGGCAAAAATTAGTTACCATCGGGCGTATGATGTTTGTTCGTTGAGTCACTAACATAAGTTTAAAAAATGTTAAGTGAATAAAACGCATCCGAAGAACAGATGAAGAATTCCAACCACGCTTTTGTGTAAGGTGAGGGTGCGCACTGAATAATTTTATTTGTTTATAATTTTAATAACTCCCTAGGGTGGCGTATATTGCGTCGTGAGGGGGTGTGCATACATTTTTCACACCGCGAACACAATAAGGAATATTGTCACTTTTAAATTTGGCGAACGGGCGAACGTGTCGAGGGCTATATTTATAGATTATCCCGGATTTTCCTCTTGAAATATTCCATGTAAGGCCATAAACATATTTCTTTGAAGAATGCTGTTGCCAATACTACTACTCTGCTTTAAGAGCTTTTACTACATTCGTTAGGCTGTATAGCGTATAAGAGGTTGTCAAAACATCAAAAAAATCTGAATTCAGGCACTTACAGGTGTATTAAGTCATTAGTAGTAGCAACTTTTATTAAAGACACATCTTAAAAGTATGTGATTTTCTTAGTATGTGGGTAAATATAATGTTATTTTATACTTAAGTTATAAACATTATAATCTTTTTGGCCACAAAGTCAATTTACGATAATTATTGCATTTAAGGCACTAACACGATGAAAAAGTGATAAATGTATCTCCCCTGGCCTCCCCTGTTACCAGTTTATACTAGAATTTTAAATATATGTTTTTTTTTATATAACGCGTACAAAGCTAGCAAACGTTATAGTGTAACTTAATAAACATTTAAGGTTATTTTATAAAAATCTATTTTAAAAGTATTTTTTAACATCAAAAAAATTTCGAGCGACATAACAATAGTGTCACGTTCCCCTGGCGCAATATAATATAAAAATTCAAATGCGTCTCTTTAAAACTGAGCAATGCACGTCGAACAGAGTGAAGTTAGCAACAAGCGAACGGCGATGAGCATATTTCAAATAATATCCTTTAAATTGTTGGCTTGCCGTCCAAGAACGCGTCTGTGCCAGTAAACTGTTGAAACGTTTCCTTTGGCAAGTATATATTTTTATATATTATGATAATATAATTCTTATTATTAAACTTGTTTTTACTTTTCTAGCGTCGCTCTCCTGGCTGTTTGTATGCCAGAAAAAATACATACATGTGAGCCAGGGAAGTTATTTAAATATTGTTTTCTTCATACTAATTATTACCACGC
>DWHQ01001453.1:0-10811 GCA_018247955.1 Eurytides marcellus marcellus | reverse complement strand
TTAGTATTTGATGTGCATGACAGCGTAGAATATTTTTCCAAAATAGTTAATAATGTAAATCGATCTTTGATAATTTTTGTTTTTATTAACACCAAACTTGAAAAATCCTAGTTAAGCTTATTACGAAAGTAACTAAACAGTATTCTTGTATATTGCATTAGGTACGAAATATACAAGAATATCTAATGTCTCTCTAATTTGTGTAATACTGTAAAAGGTGTACAAAGTGTTTTTATAATAATATATAGATTTCAAATTTTTCTCGATACAATGTTAAACAGATATATGTACATGTTATTAGATATTAATATTATGATGTATATATCTAAGTTTGTTTGTCATCTGTTTCTATTAAGCTTGTCTAAACGTTTTTTAAAAAATCCTAATTTATCCCCACGTAAAGGTAATACTTGGCGAATAACGAAATGATTATAAAAATACTTGCTCCTCGTTTCGGCTTCATGTAATTAAATACGTTTCCAATTATTTTTCTGCAAACTCGGTCGATTTTGTCCTGTAATTATTTCTAATAAGGGGACAGTTTTAAATTGGTTGTCTGTTTAACTTGTCACATTGGCAACAGGATAAATATCGTTAACGCGTGTCAGACAGCGTACATCACTGAAGCAGCAGCTATCTTTAATTGACGTTTCGACATAGCCCAAAATAAATTCCCGACATCAATCAACTTCTTTCTTTTATTTCGTTACATAAACTAGGAAGAGGAAACATGATATAATAAAAATGTAACATACATATGTACATCTCAGTAAAATACTAATGGGCAATGATTCTTTCGATATTTAAAGAAAACTGACGCAAACTTTTCTAATTTCTCTAGACATCTTAATGCAACATTTCGTTTTTACATGGTTATTCATGATTTTACTCCTATTTTATTGAGTAAGTGTAGTTTATACGTATATTAAATGTAGTTTTACGATTTTAATACAAAGTATATGAAAATAATAAACTATAATATAAAGCAAAATGTCGCAAATATTGTTACCCAAGCTTAATTAACAAACTAAATTAACAATTATGTCTTCAGATAGCTTTTCTAAACAGAATTCTGATATTTATCCTGATGGCTTATCATACAAAATGTATATATTATACCTGAAATAAGAATTCGCATTTACGACGTTGGCATTTTCTACGCATTTTATTGACAACTTTATAAAAGAAAAAGATTTTCTTCACGGGAAATTGATAGCGATTTCGCTGGAAGAGGGAATTTTATAATTGATTCTGTCTTTCGTTTATATTCACCACAGCAGGAATGCCATTTAATCTTAAACCTTGAATATTTTATGAAATAAAATTCTGTAAGCAGCAATATTATACTGCTACAGATTTCGGTCCATAAGTAATTCTGAATATTATCTTTATAACAGATGTTCCTTATGTTTGCGTAGAGATTTAAAAACCAAAAAAAAATATGAGCATTGCAAATGCGTATTTCGAATAAGCAATTCTTAATTTTTTTATAAGAGATGAAATAATACTTATTACATAGTTTCAGTTTTACGCGTAATGAAACCTGAGGCCATGGGAAAAACAATTTTGTTAATTATGAAAACGTTATTAAAAATTCAAAAACAATACGAGTATTACATATTTCTAATTTTTCATAAACTTTTTTATTATAAAAATGGCGATTCTTTTCCTTGTTTAAATGTGTGTATAAGAAAATGGTTGTATATTTTATTTTTATAATCTTCCTTGTGCTACTGACATTGCATTCTATCCCTCCCCAATTTTAATGTTAAAGGGTACAGACGTAGAACATAAAATAGCTGCGGCGGGACAAACTTGATGTGGGCAAAACGAATTTTGCGTGCTCCCCAGAGAACTACAAGATGAATTTTACTTAACATTCAAACGGACAAGAAGAAGTGGTTATTTGTCTTTTTACATATATTTTTGATGATGACCTTAGAGTCCGTTAAAATAATAAAGAAAATGATAAAATTATATTCAATGAAATATTTCGAACTAATGATATCTCAAACTTTTGTAATAATTGGTGAAAAACTTTAAACCTTTCAAAACAATAAAAATACCTAACATGGAATTGTTAAATACTTGATAATTAGTTATAGGTATTTTTTTTGCTTAATACATCGTAAAATTTCAAAGATGTCAAGTCACACTTGACCTAAGAAACACTTCATGAGCTTCTTTTGAAAAAAATATGATGTATTATCTCATTCCAAAGTCGTATACTACTTACTTATTTAAGTTCTTTTCCAATAGTAGCAAAAGAACTTATTGAAGATCAAACTTAATAATGCGGTTAAAACGTAATTCTATTTTACCCAATGGAGGAGTTTTCTAGCGGGAAAATAAAGTAAGTTTTAAAAGCACATAGTACTTACGGCACGTTCCATTATACAGCACTTGCAGTTCGTTCTCCTGGATGTTGGACTGGCAAGCATGCATGCGCATCTTGCATTCGCTCCCGTAGGTGTTGTGGTCAGAGGCGCATACTGGGGCAAGGGTCGCATCGCACACAGGGCACGCACATTGAGCAGCGCCGTTGCGAGAAACGCACGCGCCGCCCCAAGGGCAGTTCGCGCGGGCGCAAGGATTTTCTACGCCTATACACAAACGGAAAAAGTTTCATTGCAACTTTTCAGCAGACAGGACGAGCAAATCGGCTGGTGGTAAGCAAGCTGCCCATAATAACACAGTGCCCACTTGACTTTGTGCTGCGCTCGTCACTCAGAGATCTCAGGTGTTACATCTCTTTGCCCAGTAATTATGCTGCCAAAATTACTTCAAATCGGAACACAAAACTGCCGAAAACTTACTGCTTGGCGATTAAAAAACTGACAATGCAGTGGTCGATTGAGAGAATGGAGTGGGATATTAAATAACTATAAGTAGAATGGGACCGCGGACCTTGCAAGTAGACCTACCACGTAGGCGATATTCATATTGACCATGACATTCATTTATTTTAGGTTAAACTTGGGCATGGACATTAATAAACGCTTGGCAACGATTTCAACTTCAACATTCACTGCTAGACAGAGATAAGCGAAATGAAAATCGAATTGGACCCCATAGCTGACCTTTTATCGTTACATCACCAATATTCTCTACAAACATTTACTTTGGTCCTCTCATGATGTTATTTTTTCCTCAGTCTTATCTCTTTTCACATTTCAACCATTACTAGCCCTAGATAATCACAGAAAAGATAAAAGGAAGGTAACTAAAGATTTGCATTATAGTTTCAATGCTTTTACCTAGTTCAGTTTCATGGATTGTGGTTCTTATAAGGAATTTTACTCACCGCAGGTCCCCATATAAGCCAGACGAATGTCCCTGTTGTCCAAGCAAGATGTGCGATCCAGTAAGCACGGATTGTCGTAAGTGCGACCGTCCGTTCCACACACTGGTTGAATGAAATCTTCGCACTCGGGGCCACACGCACATACGGCCACCCCGCGCGCGTCCAGCGAACACCGTTCCCGTACACCACATTTCACCGTCTCACAAGGGTGTTGAGCTATCCAAAAAAAAATTATAACCATTGATACCATGACCGTGATCTTAGCCGGAACCTACTTTCCTTAACTTTGGCAACGTAATCCTAAACTCATCTGTTTGCCGTGTTTCTGCTTTGGTTCATATCCTCAGGCATATTTAAAATAATTGTCAATCACTCAAATATATATAACACCGATATGCCAATGAAGTTTGCAATTAATCATGACATCGACTCATATTAAAATTCAAAATTTATCACCATTGTGGGAAAACTTCCCAACATTTTTAGTTTTTAATTTATTTGCTCACGATATTTTGCAATTACTTAAATGCAAGCGCTCACGCTGTAATGGATTTATAGGGGAAAGTTTACGGATAAAATATGATACGACAACTCTCCGGATGATAAGTTAATAACACTACAAAATTGAATTATTTCGCTCCTGTCGCAATTCCTGGGAGAGGCGACGCTTCGATGCTCGTGTCCAATTACTTTATTTAGAACAAAATATCTCTCGGTGCGGATGTCGATAACGGTGTATTTTATAGTTTCGAAAAAGTGTACGTATTCGAAATTCACTAAACCATTTGTTACCAATTCACTTTTATTTTAAATAATTGAATTGTAACATATAACTCACATACTAACAGACTTATAAGTGTCCTCGAAGAAAAATATAAGGGAATGACAATGCTCACATTTTCTTACGAATGAAGAAAAGTAATCTTTGTTGAAAATCATGATTACTTGATTTTAAGGGATAAAAACTCAGCTTATGTTATACAGACTTTTAGATTTAAACCTTTATCTCTCAATTATATAATTATCTGCGATAGATAAGATAATTGGAAAAAGTAATATAAGATACAACACTTTGTTCAAACTGAAGTATAAGCGGGAACGATTTTAAATATGTGATGGACGTCGGAATGACTATAACTCTCTTTCTTTTTTTTATGTCTGCATCGCGCTTGTTACCTTGATATAGATAGACTGTTACTATGGCCAGTTATTACAACATTACCCATCTAACCGGAACACAGGAGTGCTTACAGATTACGGCTCGCGGATAGCTCGGGGTAACTCCGCAATAGTCCTCCCACTTATGAAAGGGTGGATTGAAAAGGGAAACGGGGTTCTGTGTCTTCTTTCCTAAGCTAAGTATGAATTTTTAAACGTTTTAATTTACCTTGTGACTTTCTTAGAGCCTCAGTAAAGTTTGATATATTTACCAGAAGCGCATTCGCCTCTATAAGCTATAGAGAGCTGTTGACGCGTGCGACATGCCTCGCGTCGCAGCGCGCATTCGCTCGCGTAATCCTTGTAATCCGAACCGCAGACGGCAGCACCAGGCCTGGCAACCAGGTCGCACGGCGGGCCACAACGGCATACCGGTGCTCTTGCCTCGTTAAGTTGGCAAACGCCCCCGTCAGCGCACTCGTGGTCGGCGCAAGGATCTGTATGACACAATCCGTATTAACATCACCCGCGTACGTGCCTAGAGATAAAAAAATGTCTGAACCGTAAGGAGTCAGTCGGTCAGTCAAAAATTAAAGTGAGGAATAGGTGAATTTACTTATTTTTTGCCCCTCAATGAATCATATCCTATCGCACTAATAGGCAAGTAACTTAAATAGCGTCCATTTACTCTAATTTAAGAAATGAAAGTTACCTCCAATTTAAAATGTGCTATTCTACTATATCGAATATCACTTTACGAACATTTTTCTTACAATATGAAAACGATCAATTAATATGTCAAATGATATTCGATATAGAACATGATTTTGTTTCTTGTTTACTCATAAGTATAAGGTTATTTATATTTTTTTATTGAATATAACCAGCTACAAAAGAGATGTACAGTATGCTTAACTATATAAACTTGTTAAAGACCAGCCTAGTCTTCAATAAACATATTTATTTAAGTTCAATAAAAATGTATATAAAATGTATTTATATTTCCGTTTAACAAGATCAAATTATAGGAATGTACTAGAAACTGTACTTTAAAGTCAACCTGCAAGTATAAGTAGCTCATGAAGTCTCTAACTTCGCGTAACTGCCACAGCTTTATTGCAATACCCGAGGCCAAGGACTTAGCATGCCTTACGAAATGGAATCGTTCACTTAATGCCACTAAAGCGGCCAACCATTCAGAAACAGAGCTGCACGCACGACAAAGCACACGTAGCTTAGTGCCGTTCTATTTAATTCAATAACACGCCAAAAAGATTTTCAAACGATACCGAGAAACGAGACTCCCGCTTGGAGCGATCGCTAATATTAATTAACATTTGCAACACGTCCTAATTAAATTATATTACTCATTTCAATACAAAATTACTCTCCGCTAAATTATCTTATCTCGTCAAATTAAATTAACTCTCCTTCAGCCTCCTCGTCTCTTTCATTTAAGGCCCAGAAAACACAAGCAACAAACAACGCATGTGTACAAATGTTTTTAATACATCCCAACGTTATTTTCTTTCCTTCGTATAATATATAGGCTCACTAACCTAATTTATCGCAACATATTTCGGGTTGAAAAAATACGTACATGCCATCCCATCTTGCGGTGTTTTATTCGCAAGAGATGCAAAATCCGAAATGAAAACAATTTAATATAAGCACAAAAGCAAGATGGTAAAGTAAACAGAGAATTTCACAAAGGAAGTTGAAATGTTCGGGCATTCGGTCTTGCACAAATTTAGTTCGGATCGAATGTTCCGGGACAAGTTCTGTGAAAAGGGTACGGAGCCGCTCTTACGGAGTATATAAAACAGACTAGATTAAATTACGTTTATAAAAAGGAAACAGGAAAACTGATTTGTTCGAATAACAGACATAGTTCCGCTACATAATACATGTAATAAGTTTTATTAGTTTTTTTTTTATTTACGTTATATCTTTTAGTCACGAATATATCATATAGTTATTTAATCACTCGTATACATTGTTTAAAATATGAATGAAGTACAAATACAAATAATGAGGGAATCGATTTTAACATCTTTTCCTTTTTTGTAATTTTATTGAAAAAACTATACTATTGCTTATAATAATATCTTTTCGAAAGCACATAATAAGTACATACAAAGAAGTACATAGCTTATTTTCACGAATTCCTAAATACGCTAGAAAGATTGTTAGAGTTTCATTATATTTTTAATTACTACTTTCCCGGCAAGCATAAAAATGAAGATAAAAAAGGACCACCTTAACGCTTTCTTGAGCCTAAGCTACCGAGCGGTATTTCGGCACGGCCGCGTCATCTAATACGGGCAAAATGAAATGTTGACCCTTTTTGTACTCCGCATCTATTATAAAGGAGCGACCTTCTTAACGAGTTCTATTCATGATCTCAAACTTGGGGTTCAACAATACACGGTCAAACGGTCGTTTTAATTAATCCCTCTCATTATAAAAGAGCGTTATTAAAAATATCTGAGCGCAACTTTTTGTCTCATGAGGACAGAAACTTAGAATCATCCATTAATCCTAAATGCGTAAGTATACAATCGTGTTATACGTACATCAATTATGCGAAATTTAAGACAAAATACTCAAGATATTTTAGATACTGTTTAGCACCGACAGTAATAACATTTTATAATTAGGTTAAAATTAAAACGTTTGAAATGCCATAATTTAATTTGTCGAGATGTCGCTGTCACCAAAACATGATTAAATTTCACGGGAACGTAAACCGCAAACCATCTCTAAACTCAATTATGAGACAGTTTAATACGGAGTGAACTTTTATTTAGGGCAAAACGATTACACTCACCGCATTTTCCGTGATATCTTATGGTAATATTTAGTTGATTCTCGCATGCATGTTTGTCCAAGTGACACGCTGATGGGTATTCTCTTCTATCAGTGCCGCAAACTGGCTTGCGTCTTTGACAACTGCGGGGGCATCGACATTCAGGCTGCCCATAAGTGACCACACATCTGGCCCCCAAAGGGCAAGTGAGCGTGACACACGGGTCACCAGCTTCTGGGGGCAAAAGGTTAGTTAAGAAAGTCCTGACAAAAAAGCTCCATGCTCCAAGCAATTAAATTTCGTATTGAAAATCGATTTATAAAGAATCAAAAAATACATTTACAGTCCCAACAAACAACGCTCTTATGGCATAAAATTTTCTTTTCAACTTACAAACTACATTGAAATACAAAATTTACGCTTACTGAAAATTTAAAATCATTAAGTAACGTGTATCCACTTCCTCTGTTACAGTCGTATCGGACCATTCAATGTGTACATCTGTACAGTAGCAATAAAACGTAAAGGAAAATAAAGAATTCTACAAAAAAAAATCTTTAGCAATTATCCTTTTGCCCGTCGCACTGACCGCATTCGCCCTCGTGTTTGACGCGAAGATTGAGTCTTCGCTCGCACGCCTCTTTGCGTAGGTAGCAGTGATTGCGGTAAGTCCGTCCCGCGGTCGAGCAGACCGGCATTGGGGCGGAGGGGCAAGTCACCGGGCAAGCGCAATGGGCTCGACCGTCCCCCAAAGACACGCACTCCGCGCCCCACCGGCAGAAAGTCTTCTCGCAGGCCTCTGCAACATAATCGTCACACCGTCCGGTCCGAGCATCTTCAGCACAGGAATTCCACTTATATAGGTGGACACCCCGCCCAATTACAGAATTATCGAGCATAATTCTATTTTTAACATCACAGCTATATCGTAAGAAATGAAAATTCTCACGGAGCCGCGACTCAAATCACGTTTAAAATATGAAGAGCTAATCAACTTGCTACCTTGCTCTCTTGTAAAAGCTAAAAGTGTTTGAAAAGACGTGATTCCTCTCCGAACACCGAAGAATGACACAATTTCCAATTTTCTACCTGGGAGTACGCAGCCGTGACTAAATTATTAAGGAGGACTAAAATAAGATGCGAATACCCGCTTTGCCACCGCATTGTGTTAGAGCAGGCTTTAGGGATTACCGATCTCTATCGCCTAGTTAAAATTCTAAGCAGAGATTGCTGGGCGCGAAGTCACAAGGCGGCGGTTTAGTAAAGTTAATTTATATTTTCATCTTGATTCAAAGGAGGTAATTTGATGAAACAGACAATACTTGTTTCGCCCTTTATACAATCCTATTTTTTACACATGATTTAGTTTTAATTAGTTAAAAAGACTTAATTAAAAATACAGAAAGGAAAGTTATTATCATTATTTGATTAAATTAGTCTTTACTATTATAGAACCTTAATGTAAATTTTTCAGATCACATATATTATTTTACATCACATATGAAATTTCTACACAATATTACATCTACTTCTCGCTTCAAAGCGAAGCAGCTTTAAGAATAGGCGAATTCCGTTAATATTTATTACATTTACCTTAACAGAAATAAGATCAAACGTCACGATTCTGCCGCAAACTCATTTCCTCAACTTTTATATAAAGACCCTTGACGAATCCGCTTAACGGAAAGAAAACATTCGGAAATAACAATTTCGGAAGAAACAAAATGTTGGAATTCGAATCGCTGTAGAAGAAGCCCGAGGAAAATAGAACCCACAGGGCAGATAAAATGATGGCGGATGCCTTATGAATTGAACAAAATTAGGATATTCACTGTGGCCCTTTTTTAGATAGGTACGCGCAAACTGCCTAAATTATCTATAAACATCTGTACATAAATTCGTAGTTATGCGGGTAAAAGGTACAAGGGGAGGCCTCTCCACGGAGCCCTCTCCACGCCGCGTTTATTAAACTCAATAAAGCTCGCCAAGGATTTTATATAATATTGCCAAAATAAACCTGACAAACGCCAGTGCCGCTTCATAACTGTAGAAGTTAGGTGGCAATTCAGGGGCCATATGAATCATGCAGCACACACTTCGCGTGTTATTATTCATATTCGAATAAAAGAAAATTAAATTCTGCAAAAAAAATCCAGTGTTTGTGGCGAGAAAGTGCAGAATATCCCATTGAAAATATTACAATATCGTAAAGCCTTTTTAACTAAATAATAAAGTATTGCTATTTTAATTAAATGACATCGCATTTAGTTTGCGAAATGTAGTTTAAATTTGAAAATGGCTGTATCGAAAATGGCTTTAGGTACATACAATAGAAGGAACAAATTGCTTCCGATGTAGTGTACTCGTATTCTGTACCATAAAAGGGTTCACATTGTAAGTACAGTGAGCTTACCTTTATAGATGCCCTTCAAAAGACCCCAGCCAAAAACTCTTAACAAACTTTAACGAATTTCAACCCTGAACAAATGTTAAAAAAATTACTTGCAGTTGAATTATAATTACAATGTTTAAGACTTCATGTGTATATATATATATATATCCCCAGGGAGAGAAGATTTACGAAACATTGTAGATTTATGCCTAAACAAAATTTACCTAGTCAACATAAATAAAATTGTCCGGGTCGGTCCTAATTTTAATCCTAATTCATTATACAACAAAATTTACCTTCCGGGGCAGGTGGCCTTGGTTGATAATGTAAATCTGGAACAATAAAGTTTTATTACAATTAGTTAAACAATTTAGTTGAAACCAAAAAAAAAAGGGAGAATTCAATCGTGATAAGTAATGGAATTACCACAAAGTTATCGTTGATTTTTTTGAGTTTAAATAAGAATGAAGATGTATACACGAAATCAAGGTTGACCTATAATACTTGATAAGCCATAATACTTGATTAATACTATCTCGAACCATATATAGCTACGACTTCTATCTAGGAGGCCTTAACGAAAACCAATGGTTACTAGTCTGCCTTCACTCTCAAGGCACTTAAGAAGATGGCAATATGATAGACTTCATTACCATGACTGGTATTTTCAAATTTATTAATCCCGGCGCACAAAGCACCGGAAACTTTTTAAGTGTTGTTTTAGACGTCGATACCGTTTTGAAAATTTCCAGAATTTAGTTAATGTTTCGGTTGCGTTATGTTTGAGAGTCTAAGGTAATAAGATATTAGAAAAGGAATTAAATACTATTCATTTCCTTCTAGGCTTTTATAATGAATCTCATAAGAAATATAACAATTTTATTTTAATATCTTTAGGTACCTTAATGCAATAGAATAAAGAAACTGTTTCAATACTTATAACAGACTATTATTTCCCAAATATGCCTTAAAAGGCTCGAAACTCACACATTATTATCGCATTTTTTTGCAATTAATAGTAAATTTACAATAATTTCTAAAAAATCGTATAAAATGTATATAATAAAAAGTTTCTGCGAACTTAAAATGAAAGAAATAATTGCATATTAATAATATTCAAGTTAGTATTGTGAAGGCAAAATATATCG
>DWHQ01001452.1:0-10812 GCA_018247955.1 Eurytides marcellus marcellus | reverse complement strand
CAGTATAAAATTTAAAAAATACCTGCTAGTCAAAAGTTGTTAGAGAAAAGTTTGAACGATTGTTGTGATAAAAACATTTTCGATACTAATAATAAAATTATCGCACCCATAAAGCCATTTTTATTTCGAATCAAACATTTTCTAAAATATACGCACAAATATACATTTTTAAATAAAATAGATTTATATTTTCAGTCGAAAAATTTTCTTACAAACATAATTTAACGAAGAGTTTAATGATACTCTTGTATTCCAACATACGTTACTAGTGTTAAAGTAGTTTCAAACTATGAAAATTGCATATAGCTTCAAACTATGAGAATTGCTTGCATGTTCAACATTAAAATTAATGTTTCTCAAACTCTTGAATCACCATAATACGAATGAATGAACAAATTACTTGGACAATTTATTCAATATAAGCCAGTTCCGGTTGTCTGCGTCTATGTGTATTCATTATTACTCATTTGACGTCGGCGGTCTTTATTAAAATGAACACGTCATATTTCGTAAGCTATTAATCATTATAATTTTGCTTCACAACCGTTAAGAATCTAAACCTCAAAATAAAAGTGCTAAAAGTGATGAATTTAATAAATATAAAAGTTTTATCTACAATATCCAAAAAAAGGATGTTTTATGTCTTTTTTGAAAACGCTTTTCTTTTGTAGAAGCCTAAAAAGAATATAACGAAAAAATTTTAACTGTGTATTCCATTTGTGATATTCGACGGATAGTGTAGTAACCATTTCGAATATTCAATGCTGAAAATATTCAGACAGGCGCCAACAACAGCGGCAAATATTTCACGCTGCTTTTGCCTTCCGCCGACTTATGTCTTGTTTTTTTCTATTTTAGTATCCATGCCTGGCAGTGTATTAGTAAAGATAAATAGACATAAAAGATCCAGAAAACTCCAGGGAGCTACAGTTTTACTGATAAAATAACTAGTGACAAAGAAAAGAGAATGACGATTTATACAATAATAGTTCAATCAACATCATCATCATTTCAACCATTTCCGATATAACTTAATCTCTCCTCTAATATAAATGTAATTGAGCACGTTGAAGGGTAATTAATAACTTTGAAATAAAGCTGTTGCCGGTCCCAACTTTGACGCCTATCTCACACAAGTAAGCACCAGAAATTCAAGGGGTACCCGTTGTGGGTTTAAAGGATTACTCGTAATAAGTTACTAGCCACATCACCTTATTTCAATGGTTGAATTTAGTAACGGGGAAAAAAAAAGAAAAACTTAATAATGCGTGATAAGTTAATTGATAAGTTGCTAACCTGTGCTGTGCTGAGCATATGTAGATACGTACTAGAAGTGTTAGGAACATTAATTTATATGCATTCAGAAATGCAAATATGAATATCCATCGCCAATATTCGTGAATACGAAAACGAATATTGTAATATTATAAATAAGTGAAATATTCTTAAGTGCGTAGAGTGCTTATAGATATTTTTATCCTAACTTAATTTTCTGTTTTTGTCATTACTTGAGTCTAATTTAAAAAATAGAACTTAAATTGGGCTCTTCTTTATTATGGTGAAGTTTGAGTTTATGGTAGCAGAGCCACGCAGAAGCTTTTGCTGTTGCTGAATGGGCTGGCTCGAACCGGATAAGTACCACGACCTCACAGAAAATCGGCGTGAAGTGGAAGTATTTGTGCTTCCGCGTTTTGTCCGGTGAATGAGTTGACCGGTGGCCCTTCCTTTTCTTTCGAAGTTTCGTACTTTATAGCGTCCATGGCCACGGAACTGCGAAAACACAAGAAATTATTATGTACTAAATATTTCGTAATCGTGAATAATCTGTCACAATTTGTCTTTTAAATACGCAAGTTTATCCGTGATTTTAAGTATTTAGATGACATTCAAAAATACAATGGATTATTAACAGACAATTACAGGTAAGCTCTGTAGTACTAGAAACTTTTTTACATAATAATTATATCATGGCACATCTCACACATTGCAATCTGATTCCAAACTAGGCTGAGCATGTACTATGGTAACCAGACAGCTGTTATACATACATGTATATTTATTTAAATACATACTTATACAGATACTAATAACTCAGGCACAGAAAAAATCCTCTCACATAAAAAATCCCTGCTCATCGCATATATTTTGTCCTGGGTGGGAATCGAACCCACGACCTTTGGCTTTGTTGTGTGCAATAACCATAACACCAACGGGCCAGTCTCATAATCCATCGAAAGTGGGACTTTCCACTTATTTTGCTTTGCACCACAGATTGTGTTCCAGGGTTGTAATCTTTGCAGCATAGGAACTATGGAAATATGTATATTCACTCACTATTACTAACTATAGATATATGTATATTCACTACTATTACATACTCTCACTATTACATCATACCTCTAGGTGACGAGCGTACTAAGTTTATAACAATAGTCGCGTGTAGGCAAGTGTGTTCCTTACCATTTTTTCCATTTTACACTCAGGTGATGATGCCACCTTACTCAAAAATTTTGTTTTTTGTGTCAGTGACACTGGTGCGTCTAAAAATTTTATTCGTTCCTCTTTAACATATTATCACCTTTCTAGTTCGATAATATTAAGTTCCACAATACCACGAGTAACTTATATATCACATGATAAATAGATTTTTCCATAATAAGACTTTGAAATTATGAAAACAATACTATCGATGCAAATACATTTACTTAAATCTACGTTCTTAGAGTTTTCATCGGCCACTGTATTAATAAGGAGTTTTATTCATTACCGTCTTGTCTGTAGCTCAAAACCATCAGTGCCCATGTCCGCCGAGATTTTAAATTTTAACTGCGTTAACTGTCTGGCCCGTGTCGGTCCTACGGTCGCCGAAACTAGAATATTTTATGTAACAGACGCAAGCATGACGCTTCCGAATTATGTTCGTTTGTTGCGATAGTTAACGTGCTTTAACACGTGTAATTGACATGTTTTAATTTCTTAATACCATCATAATTAAGTAATACTCTAGCATAATTTTAAAAGTATAAAATAATGGTAATAAGCAAATAATACAGCATGACTCACAAAAAAAAATTTAAAATATGTATAAAGAAAATGTGTGAATTTTTAGCAAATTAAACTACCGTTACGACCTATGCTAGAAATATTTGTCATGCTTTTAAACATAAAGATGCAAGCGAAGCTAAAATCCTAATTTGCTAGACCAGAGGCAACGCACCAAAAAAAAACACCTAACCTAGAGTTTTGAAATGGAACGCTGTTACCACAAGAATTTTTAATCTAAGCTGGGTATTGTGGGGATAGCTGTATCTGTTATTAGGGGCCGCTGGTGTTATTTAAACGGTTTAATGTAAACCTTAATTTCACAGACGATCTTTAAAGTTAATTACTTTAAAGATTGTGCGTTATACAGAATATAGTAAACAGTTATTTTCTAAATCAATGGATACGATCAAGGAGCGACGAACTTAATTACGAATTAATTTACAAACTAACAAATCCTGATAAAGCTGGTATCGTTTTTACGACGACGACGACATTTAAGCTTGATCGATCGGCAGCTAGGGTTTGATTACTTAAAATGAATTTTAAACTGGCAAGACAAGTGTGAAAAATAGAACTATAGAATTAACGCATGGTGGTTAAGTGTTATGAATTTGATCGGAATTCATCCGAAGCCTTAACGTCTTTTCCCAAAATATATCTTTAATCAGTGCATAACATAATTTATAGAATTTATTATTAAAAAATTTAATGTTTGTGTATTCAATATTATATGTTTCACATTGACAATAAAAATAAACAATAAATGTTGTATTTATTAAAATAAGGTTTAAAAGGGGATACAAAGTTTTTTGTTTACACGTCAATATAAAAAGTATCAGAAGAAATGGACATATACTATGGACAAAAACTAAATATGATTGTGTTATCAATCGAAACACGTACTCACCCCCGAAACCATGTCACACTCTTTGCGTGATAGAAAGTTACATTTTAGCCAAATAATATTCCGTATTCCGTGTACTCCGGAATTTTTAGTGTGAACAAAAGCGGTTTTAACGAATAACTGTTCGCAAGGAGCAAAATCAACATCCCTACCCACGTCACGTATTTATAATCCCGCACTCGCTTCCCGTTTTTTGTCGGTTTTCGTTTCCCGAGTTTATAAAACGGATTAAGCTTTTCAAATGACGTCCATTGCAAGTTGAAACCTACAACTTTTTTTGGGGGATAAAAGCACAACCGACCAGATTAGGTGGCGGATTACAGGATAAAGTTTCGGGGCTATGTGCCATTTACAATTAACTTTGATTCGAATATCACAAAACGTACGCAAAGGACCTATTTAGTACTTACTTTACGTAACAAAACTAGTAATTAGAATGAAACGCTGTTTCCAAATTGTCTAACATCCTTACCATGATGTTTCGACCAACACGTTACGATAAGAAATCCATCCATTTCACTTACCTAGTCTTAGTCCTAATTTTAATATATTATATCTTATTCAAAAACGATATATATAAAAACATACTTATAATTTATGAGAGTAACTTAGTTTATTTTGCCGATGAGCGCTATCACTACCGTGAATTGGCCGACAGCGCAAGTTTTAGCGTAAATGATATCGCAACGCCATAAGACTCAAGTTTTCTCAAAGGTACCCATTGATTGTCATGCGAAAATATACGTTATTGCTAAGGGAATAGAGTTTATTTTCTACAATTTGCGACCACATTCGTTCCTGATTGCTACCCCCAGGTGATATTTGTATAACACCGAAGTAGACTTATCGCAGGCGTAAATAGAGATTAAGTACGCATTTGTTTCTTTAGCACACGTGTCTCACGGGGCTATGTAATGACGGGTGGAGTATTTATTTAGCCATTTTAAATTCAGCGTTCATTTTTGCAGCGTAAAATCTCTTCTATTTAAATCTGGGGCCTTGCTTATTAAGTAAGTAATTTAACCGATTCCATAATATTCAGTATATAAGTCAGAAATTATGATAATTAATTGAAATTAAAATGAAAAAAGAATTTGTAGCAGACTGTTTGTTTCTGATATTTCTAACTTAACAGGCCAAAGGAAAACGAAGGTTTTTTACTGCACTGCAATCCTATTATAAGTGTCAAACGTCAATTCCTTTGCAATTCAAAGAAATTTATTTACGTTAACTATGTATCCTTCCTTTCTGTTTTGATTCTTCAAATGACGTAAGTTATTCATTATTAGTAATATATTGAAAAATAGATGTGTTCCGAACTTTTCTCATTTGTCTTTTTGAGTCATAAGCACATATTACTTTACTTAGTCACCATTCTAAAATCGCTTTGCAATATTTTTAAAAATATGTATATAAATTTTAGATTAAGGTGCAAATATTTTCAGTACTTTTAAGCATTCGTGTTTGTTAATTTAAACTTTCTCATTGTAATAGTAGTAGTATAGTATATATGAATTATTGTTCCATATTAACAAAAATTTTCTATAATAACCATTATTTAATAAATAAAAATACGTCTTGACAGTTTAAGATAAAAATACAATTTTGATTTTATTTTAATAAATAATTACCCTATTAGATGTACCACAAAGATTGTATTAAAAACAAATATTTTCCTAATTTAAAGTAACTTGTGAATTTTAAAATTTCGAATTTTAAGATTTTTAATAATTTAATAGACCTTACCTAAGGATGCAAGAATCTCTCTGTGGCGATAAGAATATACATTAGAAATCAAGATATATTTTAACATTACAAATTATATTACGGAATTTATAGCGCGTAATTTGTTTTTGAGTTGTCAAAGTTCTTGATACTTTACTTACGGCGTTCACGGTCAAGGAATTAAAGACTATTATTATTTACTATAGATATGCGAGATAGTACATGTTAAAGCACTTGCACAGTTGTTTCGCTGGAGTCATTGCCCTTCAAACCGGAATACAGAAGTGCTTGCACATCACGAGCGAAGAAAGAACAGGCAATGCCGTGGGTACTACCCCAGGCTGATTCTAAAAAGCGTCCTACCACTGACAACAGTTGACCACGGTTCCCTTATTTTGACCGTGCAGTATTTTTGAATACGGCAACAAACACATTGCTTACGTCACATCAGGAGAGTAGCGAAGCCCTTGTTCGAGGCACTGCGTAGACATTGAGAAGTGTGGATTGAGGGTGATCACGGTCAGGATCTAAGTGTCCCTTGATGAGACAAGGAACACTTAGATCCTAAGCGTGATGACATCAAAAGCGTCTGAAGTTGCCTTTAGGCAAAAATATACTTTTTGAAGACTATGTGTTATACGATTTTTATTGTTTCTCATGTTGTTATTTAATAAATCAAAATGTTTAAAAAAACTATTCTGCTATTTTTGATAACTTTATTAGTCATGTAGTCACGTAATATAAAACATTTTTTAAACTATCACATTAACCTTTCTTTCTTCATACGTGCACTACATGCTTAATTCATCATGTTGTATTTTTACAATTAAAATACTTTTAAAGAAGCATGATATTATCGATTTGATAAGAACGAATTCTGTTCCGGTATTCATGAGACACTAAGCCCAACAATGACACACGCTTGAATCGACAAGTTAATACATGTTACAACAAGACTTGGATAACTTGATATGTCACCTTGACGTACACGGAACATGTACTCGGGCAGACACAATACACATGTATCTGACTGTCTCACACGCACACAATTAATTATACCTATATTTGTGTTATACAAATTTGTTTAAGTATAAAGTATGGAATAAGTAATGGATAAATTTCATTCAATATGAAACAGTTTATAAATAGGTACAGTATAATTTAAGAACAAAAAAACAATTCCAATTCCAATTCCAAAATTACAATTGCAATTTATTTAAACATTGTTTTTGCCTTTAACAATGCTATACTGTATATCCCTGAAGCTTATCATTTCTTTTTTTTTTAAGTTAAAAATAAACATTACTTGGTTAAATTAACATTACTTAAAAATTTCTAAGAAAAATATTGATATAATACAAAATATCATTTGTTTGCTTAAATTTGTACAGGCTATATTCACTTCATAATATTTATGTTTGTTATATGAAAGGGGCTATCGGTCTAATTCTGTAATGTTCAATTCAGTGATGTATAACAAGGTTATTATTATGTGTTATTAATAATTTATTGTTTAATGACATGTCCAGTATCGTAGACATCGAAAGTCAAACGTAAATAAGAGGTCAAGGGGAAAACAAACAAAATTTAATTAAGCCCGATGTATTTTTACGCAAATGAAAACTAAGAAATCAAAGTTTCACTGTATTATATCCATTGTAGATAAATGCTCAAAACCAATGTCTATTTACATTATATTTAGATTGTTAATTAATTTTCTATTTACATTATATATTAATAACACCTAATTATAACACTTAATTTTCTTCAAGTTAAAATCGTAGTCAATATTTAGAACATATAGCAGTAGTTATGCATGCTGATCTTACGAGCGGGTGACACCCGCATTATGGAATGTCGGCCTCTATTATAGGTAGATCTATTTGAAACCCTATGGAATTTGATCATTAAAATGTCTATCGAACGTTGTTCTATAAAGTGAAATTAAACAGCATTTACGTTAATTAAAGAATCAAGAGCATAAAAAGAAATTAATTTCCCTTAAATGCGTTTTAATATAACTACTACCAGGCAATCATCCTTCATTAAAAACAAAAAAAGCTTTAATTTTCCACCTCTTACTATGCGAGTGAAATCAAATTTACATAAAATTAAATAAAAAGATATGACGACTTTGGAAACAAATAATAAAATCATTTCAAAACAGGAGATGGTTGGGCATCTCCACCTGCTTGGGAGCTTAAAATTAATAAAATGAAATCAAAGCATACCAACACTGAGAGACCTCAAAATACCACAAGCTCATTCTGCACGATTCAAAATAAATAACTAAAAGTTTTGAGAGTAGCCCCGGTTAACTATGACATTAAGACGTGAATCATCTTAGTCTGCCCTGTGACAACGAACTCTGTAAAGTGTTCAAAACTTCAGTAATTTAAATTCAAAATAAAAACGAGACAAACATCATAAATAAATATCTATTCCTTTAACTATACTTAAGTTGAAGATATCGTTACATTTTATAATTTTAATTTAATCGCAATAAGCTGAAAGTTATTTTCTTAGACTGATGGATACATGACTATATGTCAGCTTTATTTTTAGCATAAAATTTTTAGTCCTACAAACTATGTAATAAAGATCGTTTCGCAAAATCAAAATGCCAACACGACAGGTATCCGATTCTCTGCATAGCACATGTTATTATTGTTACGTATAAAACCTTGGGCCAGGCGGGGACAACAAAAACACTTACAGCTGGCCCGGCCAAGCGCACCGACAAGACGTCGTTCGAGCTATGAGACATCCAGTCATCCGTGCGACCATGTCACAATAACGCCGGCGAGCCCGGATTATTCTTTATGCTTGGAACAGGTAATATCCGTAGAGATGTCCCTCGAGCCACCGCGCTCAATTCGACAGATGTCGATTGCATAAATATACGTTAACCAATTAAGGGTAATTTTATATTGAGACCTGTTTTAACTAACTAAATATCCACTATTAAAGGATTTTATATCGTTTTTATTTTAAATTTAAATAGTCCATGGTTACTGGACAGACTCTCTTAGTATATATATGCAATTTATTCGCGTAAAGAAAAGAAATCATTACTTACACAGTATTTTACTTGGCTTCAACGTTAATACTAATATCGTAATAGTTTTTTTTTTTTAATTAAAGATTTTTTTTAACAATTTTCTTATTAAAATTTGAAACGAAACCGTATCAAACCTGTATATAATACCTAAAAGCAAGCGTCTTGATTTCAAATGTTCCGTGGCAAATTAAATATATATTTTATAATGTAATAAACAAAAAAAAAATTAAACTGTTCGATCTTCAAAAAGATATTGAAGTTCGGATATGAAGAGTATAATTAAATTACCAAAAATAATATTAATTTATTGCTCGATATTTCGCCTTTGGGAATCACTAGTGGGTGAGCAATATCGTAGCGTTGCTATGTGATTGCCGCGTGGCGTGGGCGGCTGCATAATGAACCGTCGGAGTCTGGAAGTGGGAGGGCAGGAGGCGACAATGGAGTGGGGAGCGAGACACTACCGAGCTCGCTCGACGACGTTAGATGGGAACTCGCATGAATCAATGCTTCCCTTTTAGTTGAACCTTTGCGCGAAATTTGTCTGAGCGACACAAAGATGAATGTACCTGAATCGCATAACAATCTAATATGACTATATCATTTGTTGTTGAATTTTTTTTGCTTACTTCCTTGAAGTCGAACGCAGTCGAAATATTACGTTAGTCAAATCAAAAAATAATTTCTTTAATTACAGATCACATTAAGACCTTATTAATTCACGTTTTTTTAAGAATTAAAATTTTAACCTTTTTTTTATGAAATTCAGTCTAAAGGTAGCCAAGTCGTGACAAACTTGCCCATTATAACATCCAGTATTTATGAACAGTGACAATGTTGGTGACATTGCCCTTTAAACCGGAACACGGTAGCGCTTGCATATTCATTCTTTGCGGGAGAATAACTAGCGATTTAGGAGATAAAGTGGTGAGACGAACAAGTCGTGTGCCTGGCTTTAAGTGAGACCCTTGTTCATTACAGCACCTGCTGGACAGAGATTTAGAGATTGAATAACTGGTAATGCAATGGTACCAATCGAACTCTGCAAAGAAGCCTGCACATGGTTCTACATCGCAAACGCCACTCACTACTAACGCAAATAAAATCTATGCGTACGTACACAAATAGTTTTATCTTACACTACGAAAATCAAAATATGAATACTACCTTATTCTTGTGAATTCTCGCCAGGGATATTAAAATAGATCCTATATAATATGCTAAAATATATCATGGTAATCCTTTTGTAATAAAAACATTTTTATATTACTTTTATTAATGCAGGAGATGTAATAGAAGATTTTGTTGCTCCAGTTTACTATATACAAAAAGTAACTAAGGAAAGGAAAGTGCTAGAAATTGTCAAATGTCGGAAGGCATAATTCATCAGAGATGTGAAAGATGAAGATTTTTTTTACTTCACTGTTTCGAAACTTGAGTAAAAATCCACTTTTATTCTTCTTCTCAATTCTTTCGGATTGAGATTTTTTTCTTACTTTAAAACTTGGTCTAGTCGCAGCTACGAAATGAAAGATCCACCATCACTTTCAATAATTGTTTTAACAATCGAACAAAAGCGCAGTCATCTTTCGACCTTTACGTAAAGAACCATGATTCTGCAACTACTCCGAATTATTCTAGTATTTTATCTATTTAAATGATGCATTCTGGAGAGCTGAATCGAAATCGAAAATCTTTTCCTAATATTATAAATATGTACTGTTATGTCAAGGCTCCTCAGGGTTCAGATTCATGTAACATACTGTTCATCAAAAGAAAGTTATTTTTGATTATATCAGAGAATTGAGAGAGGCACGTTTTGCCAAAGCTCTATGAATAATAGCAGATCCCTACCGTAAAGACGGTCTTTAGTGTCACTAAAGAAGGAAATAAGGGTTAAAGAGACTCCAATTATATAATATAAAAATAAGTTATATCAAAATACCATTGTTAGTTAAATTGTCTTTTAGTTTTTTTTTAGATAAAAGTTACGTGAGGGACTTCTAATTACCACTAATTTTACTAACTTTTGCCATCCCTTCCTTGCTTTCCAAAAATATGAAATGTTATTATATAT
>DWHQ01001451.1:0-10816 GCA_018247955.1 Eurytides marcellus marcellus | reverse complement strand
ATATATATGCTATGAGCACCAAATTTACAAAACCGTAAAGAAACTTTCATTCATTTATTTAGTGAAGATCAGTTCAATGCTATAAATAAAAATAAGACGAAATTATATTTTATGTTCTTTTTGTGATAAATAGATCCACTGGGTAAAAATCGAGCAGTGGTTTTGCCAAATATAAAAAATAAATATTTTCATACATATGTACAACATATTCGCTTTGAAATTTGAACTTGAAAAGTTTTTGGCAACAAAATAATTTTAAAGGGAAAAAGCTGTAGATCTCTATAGCCTTTAAAGCATTGAACCGAATGGAAAGCGGTAAAAAAAACTCAAAAAAAAAAAAAATAGTTTGATTGATACTCAAATATCAATATCATCCCGCCTGTCTTTAACCGAATGAGCAATGTGAAGAAAATCTCTATAGACCAAACTATAAAAAGCAATAATGCTTTGTAAATTATGTATAATTTTGTTTACATCATCATTTCTATCTATTTCATATAATAAAAAGTTAAAATATTTAAATAAAAAACTGACCCTGAAATGTTGATTGGATGTTAAAATGTTGAAATTATAAATAACTATGTAGTTGTTATGAATTCATCGATTTTATTTATTTTGATTTTAAATTCCCGACGTTTCAAACACTATTGAAATAAATAATAATAAGCATCAACTATTTAAAAATAAATACCAACTATTTATTTTTGGCCCAATTTATGCAGAAAGAGACAATAGTTGTTCCAGAGCTTATAGGATCGGTATGGTTATATTCAATTTTATTAATTATGGACCCCAAGTACGTAATGGTACCCAACCATCTTCTTTTTTAAGCGAACAAGCAAGCAACTTAACTGATAGTAAGTGGACGCCCATGGACATCTGCATTCATTTTCATCATCATTTAAGTTGGGAGTATGTTCAACTCTCGAAGGTCCTAAGTCCAAGTGGTACGGATGGTACTTGTAGGTACCATACATACTCTCTACTGAAATTAGAATGTTTCTTGAGTTCGATAGCCTCGTGAATCATCATTAGGGTCTATCGATGCTTCACGAAGAAGTCTTCAAGCCTAAGTGTTAGAATCATTGGGAATTAAAATCAAAATAAATGCAGTATAATCCGTAAGTACTTTAATTTAAGAAATATATTCACATACAAGAAATTATTATAGCTATGAATAACTGACTAACAATGAATGTAAATGTGAATTCACATTTCGTGCGGTAAGTGAGACATTTATTTATGTGATGAAAGTTTTTTGCAGAATCCGCCTGAAGTTGACACCTTTGACAATTATTTTAATCCAGTTTGAAGGGCAATATTTACAGATAAATTACTGGGCATACAAGATCTAATATATTACTGCAGAGATTCCAGTAGTTAACGCCTGGATAGTTCAGGTGACAAACGGCGCAAAGCCAAACAGTTTCCAACTCGTGCGGTTCAAAATGCTAAGAGACATATATGTATAATGTTATAGACTAGCATTATGCTAGCTATTAAAAAGCCACTGCGACCACTGGGCTGTTACAGATACCCTTGGTCGGCGGTATTCACTTCATATCAAGTGAACCGTCCGCTAAATTAGCAACTTCTCTTACCTAACTTTTAAAAATAGACTCCAATCTATGTTCATAAAAAAATGTACATTCTTTGAAAGAAAATGTCTGGCAGCCCACGTTTAGTACATAAAGAAAATAAAAACCTCTATGTAACGAATCCAAAAATAGGTTTGTATTGTTATACATCTTTTTGTTGTTTTTTTTTTCTAATGCTTGACGCTTTTATAAAATGAAAATATAAGCCGTTATAAATTACTAGAAGCGTTTTCTATTTTCTGTTGATGAGAAAACTTTGATAATAGACGTCAATCTACAAAAGAACAACATTATTTGAATAAAAATATCAAGTCAACAAGATAACTTTATATCACACAACAGGCACAAACAACGTATTAAGCTTAAGTGATGCAAATTCTGTAAGTAAAAGAACACATATTTATAATATTAGATTATCAAGTATCACCTATTACGTTTATCAAATAAGTTAAATCTGTAAGAAATATTATATGTATCTCTAGAGTTAACATGCGGCTATGCTCTTATATTTGACTTCGGGTAGATTTTGGCAGATTACTGTTTTTTTTATAAAATTCGGAATAAATGCCGAATAGACAGTGTCACTCTCCGACGCTAAACCTACATATATCTAAGCTATAACTAAATTGACGGGTAGACAGATTTCCTGTAGCAGGTTATTGAAAGATTTATTAGTGAATGAAAATACACACACACACACACACACATATAAATACATGAGTGTGTGTGTATGCACTAAAATTTTTAAGATTTTCCTTACTTTTTCTTTGAAAGAAGTTAATTTAATCTATTTTTCGTTAAACATATATCATGTCATGAATATAACTTTACAAAAAATGCATGTCCCATTTTATGATATTCGAAAATGTTTTTTTTTTCTTTCAATGGGCTTTGGAGTGCAGAGTGCAGAATAACTTGTGCTCTCGGTTCACGTTTCCTGCTCTGAATGCTAATTGTACTAAAGCACGACACTCGAAATAATAATTTCCTTTTTTTTAGTCAAGCATTAAGCTAATGATACAATTACACATAGCATACAGAAACTTTTTATTTTCCCACGTTTTTATTAAATTATCGCACGTGAATGCGTTTTATAAGGAACTTAATTAAAGATAAAAGATGATAAGACTATTTTCATTAAAAAAAGCGTTTTTTTTATATATACACACTTTGTTGCGAAGCTTTTATACTAGATAATACAATTGGCGGACTTAATTTCATTTTGGCATTTTATGCGTGGTATCTAAAAAAAGATGCAAAACTAAACTGGAAAAAAATTAATTTATCTAAATTTTCTCTTAAGCTGTGAATATAACAATTTATAAATGAAATATTCAATGTCCTCTGTACTTTGCAATAAAACGTGTGAACTCCATGACACGATTTCACAATATGGACGAACGCTAATATCTCGTTATTTATATTTGATTGAACTGTACATAGAAGCACACCTATTCAATGCACTTAGTCACTATCCAGAATGATCGTCCCTTTCGACTCGCGTATTAATTTGCTTACAATGCCGATTCAGCGCCGGATGGAAGGGCTATCTAAATTTGCCAATTTGTATGTGTGTCAGCTGTTTCTTACATTAAGATCTAACACGCGTCCTACTTGTATCCGTTATCTCCCTCTACGGAGCTGTAATTATATATATTTGCATCAGTTACGTTGCTATTTAGTTTAAGCTTCATGTTTTCCTAATTATGTAAGGATATCAAATAGGTATCAAAGTACCTCAGTCTCACACAAAGGCAATAGGGAAACTGAAGTCCACTTTGTAGTGGCTTTATTATGACGTAAAACGACGGGAGCCATTTCTAGAGACGAATAATTATTTGTCTTTAGAAATGGGGCCCTTTTACGTCATTAAGAGTATACATTATTATGTGTATGTTATTGTTGTGAAGACAAAATGTATTTATGTAAAATAATTTTATATCGCGTAATGCGTATTTCATATTTTAAATACAGCAATTTATATTTACAATATATACGGCCATTTATGTTTTATAACGTAACCAATCAACACGCCCGTAGTTGTAAAAGTTTGTAGAGATAACATTCGTAATTTATTACTTATGTATGTATGTATTATAGTCTATGGTATAGGGAATAACTTCGTGATGCTTTTGTTTAGCTTTTTTTATATCTAAAAATACAGCGTAGAGCGATAATGTTTATTTAATTGAAAAGAATCTGTCTTGTTGTCATGGTAAGTTTGCCGTTATAGTAAGATAAGTGAGTATAAGTAAGATAGTAAAACCGCACTCAAAATACTACAAATACTTTAATTACCTCATGTGTAGATTACTCTTTAACTGACGTCAAAAGGAAAAGGATTATTTATCTCAAATGTTTTTTGTTTCGTATGTCTTAAAAATGCTCTCCGTTCAATTTTATGATTAACCGATTTATAGTCATGCTTTATCATACAATTCGGACATGATTTTTTTAACAATCTGCGTTCATTGTTGACAATACCTTACAAGACGCTGACTAATAAATTACTGTCCCTACAGAACCTTTCAACTCCGTTGGATTTCGGTTCAACGAACTATATGTCCCGCCATCGCCTCTTAAATACAAGCGATCTTTAAAATAAAGTGACTCGCTTAAGGAGAGAAGCTTTATAAAATCTTCACGCTGTCCGCCTTGTGCACGAACACAAAGATAATTCTAGAACAATCGTCTGGAATTTTGCGGTATTCACATCCTCTAATAAAATATTTTATTTTTCAAATAGTTTTGTTTCATTTTAAATGTGATCGAACAAATATGATGTCGGTGTCGGCTTTTAACTGACTACAAAAGAGAGGGTTTCTCAATAGATCCGATTCTTTATTTAGCATATGTAATATGGCGCGATATTCCAGCCAATTGACAATCGAGTTCGATGATTTTTTTTTTCTATCAAAAGGGTACCCTACCCTTTATAATAGAGTAAAATTGGATACATACACCCGGGAAGTGTTCGGAATAAGGTAGGAAATGCATGTATGAGTATTGTTGAACATATTTATCGTCGGTTTTTATTGTTTTGTTAATTTACTTGACACTGAACTCCGTACATACTATATACGTTTAATACCTATTTATTATTCTATGAACTTATTAACATAACTTTTTATAAGGATGCTGACAAACGAGCAAACGGTTTAACTGATGGTAAGCGATCACCGTCGCCCATGAACATTTGCAACATTACAGAACTTCCAAACGCGTTGCTAGTCTTCAAAGGGGAGAATTTTTAAAAGGGAGAGGAGGAGGGAGAGAAAGAGAGGATGATAGAGGAGGTAGAGGAGGAGGAAAGGGCGTGGGATAGGGAGGGATAAAGGGAGGGATGAAGGGAGGGGATGGAGGTAGAGGAGTGAAAGAGGGAGGGGGAGGAGCTACCGGCCATCTCACTCACCGAACGAAACGCCGAAGCAAAAACACTTCCACTTTACGCCAATTTTCTGAGAGATCGTGGTACCGATACCGTATCCGATTCGAGCCGGCCCATTCAGCAGCGGCTGTGCCCGCTGCATGGCTCTACTACCGTAAACAATCAAAACTAAATTGTATAGTGGTAGCCAGCTCAGCATTATTTACATTCAAATCCAAAATATATTCTACTAAATAAGCAGAACATGGGCTTCCAATACTGATACGCCTCTACGTGATTTTCGTAATATTAAGCTGAGTACAAACGACATAAAGCCGTTGAGAACATCAATGTTGTCAAACCGCTACATACCCTTATAGTCGTAAGGCTAATATTCCCTTTACTAGCACTACAACGTTGTAATTAAGTTAAGCTGGAGGTGAATTCAACGGATTACATAGAGGTACATGCTCGATATAGATAAGATAATATAATCTAGAGAATTGTAAGATCTTTTTATATTACACCAATAAAACGTTTACAGATGTATATGTTTTGTGAAGAGGTAGCAAACAATTCGTTTCTATTACCTAAGTAAAAAGAATTGTAAATGTCATGAAACTATTCACAGTATGGTATTATATGTATCCAAAGATGATATATATAACACTTAATAAATAAAAAAATATAGATTTAAGACAATTTTTTACAATTTATGTGTGGTAGGCAGCATTGTAGTAGAAGTTTATTGCAGTGTCCACACTCACACACGCCTTAAATATGTGAAGTCCGCCATTCCGTCTACGCCCTTTTAGACCTGTGCTCAGCCGAGGGACATATATGTTTAAAAGGCAACGTTTTCATTGCAATCATTAGCCATACAAAGCATCTTATATCTCGACTTGACGAGTGCAGGGCTAAACGAAGCAGCTGTTGTAAGAAAACGTGTCGCTCACAATTTGGCGCAAGACTTGCTCGCCTCGTTATATAATTTACTAAATTACTATGAACTATGGATACGAAATTATTTTTCAATATATTTTTTTTTCTAAATATAGGTTTTTCATCTAAAATATTAAAACCACTCCTCCGAATCACTGACTCCGTTTATGAGAAACAAAGGCATACCAGCAACATTTTCACATTTGTAAATGCCGTAAATTAGTGTCCGGCACGTTGAAAATGCCAACACTTACGCTCGACTAGAACCCCTTTAACATCATAATACTCTACAAATTCCAGATCCAACCTTTTTCTTTTTCCTTAATCCTTTTTCTCGGCGCTCCGATTCAAAGCACATAGATCTTCCAAACATTCGTTTTACTCATACATACCATAAAATTCATGTCTATTAAACCTGCAAACGAGGATAGGCCGATCAACAGCCAGTAAAATAAATAAGGCTAGCCGAAGTGAAACCCACATGTAGAACATACATATAACTTTTTTACTCTTAATGGCTTTCGTCGCAAGTGATCTTAAATATCGACGGTCGCTACGTACAAAGCGACATGTCAAAAATAAAGGTTTTCAAAAGAACTAATGAGTGTTTGAATCTCTCTTGAAATTAATCTATTCCATTTTTGATATAATTTTTTTCTCAGATGATTTATAAAATATTTGAAGTTTATGATTCTATTCAGCATTTGTATAGTATTTATAGTAGTTTGCTATATTTATAGTAGTAACTACAAAATTTAAAAAAAATAAACTTACATATAACAACACATAAAAATATAGACTAGATAAAGCCAAAAATGAGAATTTTGACATATCTTTATATACGTAGGGACCGTCGATACGTTTACTGTTACGTAAGGCCACGAATAAACTTCTGCGGTAAAATGTTTAACCTTACTCGCTTGTGTTAAAAACCCTTGACTAAAATCATACTGCACTTTTACAATAAATTAGTGAGGGAGGATCAGTTTTCCTTTTCTTAGCCTCTTTTAAATGACTATTTAAAATATATGCGTTGTGGAGTTAATTATGTATATTGATGATGCTAATTACTTAGCAATGTATATTAAAACAAGTAATATAAAAAAATTAAAATCAATTCCTACTTAGATCAACACCAATTATCGTTTCCCTTATAAAGTTAAAATTTATTATTTAAATTCAATTAATGGATAAGTATTTAAAAAATAATTGTATTAATATAAAGTGATGTGTGTGTGCTATGTGCCTACACACAAGTTTAAAAAAAATGTATTTGAACTTGAGTGGATGAATAAAAAGTATTTTATCCACGATTGCAAATTTTAACATTATATATTAATATATATAGGGAGAGTGAACATATAGTAGGAATTGAGAAAAACCCTATTTATAATGTGGCTTTCACTATAGACAGATCGACATGTGTTTTATTTATAGATGGATAAAAGCTTATTCTGGCTTCAAACGATTATAGGGAGCCTATGTTGCGGTGGATCGTATGAACAGACATTAGACACACGGTCCATTGATCTTAATAACAATAATAATCGATAGGATTTATATTTAAAAAAAATCTAATTTCTTCTACGTTTCGGTATGTGGTAGAGCCATGCAGCTGCACCCGCAGTTAAAATGGCCGTCTCGAACCGGATAAGTACCGCGACCTCACAGAATCGGCATAAAGTGGAAGTGTTTTTGCTTCCTCGTCCGGTGAGTAGGGTAGCCGGTGGCCTACCCCTTCCTCTTCCAAAAAATTCCCACCTTAGCTACGTATTTGCAAATGATGTTGCGAATGTCTATGGGCAATGTTTATCGTTTACCATCAGCTGAGCCATTTGATCATTTGTCTCCTACCTCATAAAAAAATAAACGGTAAAAAAAGGCTTAATAATTAAACGGAGATAACAGCAGACGTTTTATTCTTAACATTTTGTGAAGCAAGATGACTCTGTCACCTTTTTCCAGACATCGTGTTGGATATCTGTCCCACTGGGCAATTAAACGAAGAGTGAGTGCATACAGACTTAATTGCCCAGTATTGTCCCGTATTGCCCAGTATTGTGCAGACACGGGTCTGCCCTCACTTTATACAGTATGGACAATATCTACTGCACAGTCAGTTTACCGCTTTTTTATATAACATTCTTACTTGTAATTCTAACAGAATGACTATACCTTTTACTTATATACTTTTTACTTGACAAATTTGAATCACTAAAATAAAATACATAAATTTTGAAAAATTTACCTACTGGACCAAGTTAAATTCATGTAACTTTTGCACTTATAACTATTCTAAATAAGTCAATTTTATTTCCAATTCGGAATACCGTTGTCTATAAAATTATGGTATATTATACGTATTTAATTAATGATGTGTAGGTATATACTATGTTCAAACCTAATGTAAGCGAAAGTTAAAAAAAGATTTAATTAGTAATAAATGATAATAGTTTTGAAAATGAATATGTTTTTGTATGCCGGCTTCATTTATTGCCTTATTATATTCCTGCTCAACAAAAGTATATTTTCTACGTTCAACTTTATTCACAGTTTCATTCGTACTTCATAAGATTTACTTTGGGTATATGTTAAGTATATATTTTAGATAAAAATCCTCTTCAAAACCCACATGCTACCTATACGACTATATTTGCATTTAACATTTCAGAGACATAACTACACCGTTTCACCGACCAGGCTACTACGCGCCCGTATCGCCACCGAAGCCATCAGAAAGGGTTACCGGAAATCAGCAACAGTACAATTTCCCGACAGGAAACCAACAGTATAATTTCCCGTCAGGAAACCAACAGTACAATTTCCCGTCAGGAAATCAACAGTACAGTTTTCCGTCAGGAAATCAACAGTACAATTTCCCATTAGAAAACCAACAATACAATTTCCAGACAGGGAACCAACAGTACGCGCCAGGCATTCCACAACAGAACCAACAACATCAATACGTCCCCCCCATACCGATCAAACAACAAAGCTACGTCCAAAACTTGCAACAATTCAACAGCACGCATCATTACCAGCAATCGTACCATATCTCGTCGTATCCGCAGATTCAGAACCAGAACCAGCAACAATACTACATCCCTCCGGACACTTTACAGCCACAGACCAAAGAATATCCATTTACCCAGAGCAACCAATTCAACGGCACCCAGTATCAATATCAGTACAGCCCCTTCATACAGAACCAACAACAGTACCCGCAGAATCAACAGAACGGCGTGATGACGTTCGACTTCCCGCAATACAACCCAATACAGCCCCAACCAGTAAGGAACGAAGAGCCATTGTTGTCTGCGCACCACGAGGAGGTCAAGCCGCTTCTGGAGCCGACTCCAGAGGCGCCCCAGCTGCTTCCACCTCACTTCGAGACTGACGTAGACAAGATATCAAGCCGCTCTAAAGGCTTTGACGTCGACGAACTGACTGAAGAGAATCTACAGTATCTGTCTCAGGATGTAAGGGAAATGCTCAGAATGGCTAACGACCCGTATGACGAACGCTTGGTAGATGTTTGGGAAGGTTTGAGAGCAAATCCAGCAGAGCCGGGCCCCAAAGGAAAGCTCTCGGCTGCAAACCTCAGACTCCTGCTTCTGTACGATCTGCTAAGCAGGGAGGCGAAGAGACAAAGGCTTTCGGATTACGGTGTAAGTATTATGAAAGATATTTGAACGGTGGTAGAGCCACGCAGCTGCTCCCGCTGCTGAATGGGCCGGCTCGAACCAGATGAGTACTACGACCTCACAGAAAATCGGCGTGAAGTGGAAGTGTTTTTGCTTCCACGTTTCGTCCGGTGAGTGAGGTGGCTGGTGGCCCACCCCCTTCCACTTCCCCTTCTTCTTACTCTTCCCTTCCTTCCACTCTTCCTCTACTCCCCTACCTCCCTCTTTCAAAAATTCCCCTCCTTAAATACTGGCAACGCATTTGAAAGTTCTCTAAAGTTGCAAATGTCCATGGCGGTTATCACTTACCATCAGTCGATATAGCTTGCTCGTTCATCAGTCTAGTCGATAAATAAAATAATACGCGGATGAAAGAGCACGTTTTTACGTCACTCCCCGAATAAGTGATTCCATTTAGCAGATATGGACGTAGTAATCAAGGCTCCACTTGTTAATTTTTTGTGCGTCAGCGTCGCTTAGCCGTTATCAGGGATGTCGGACGCACCAATTTGTTGGTACACATACTAGTTTTTAATGTCGCGTACCATGTACCAAGGCTAATGGGTCCTTGCATGCAAAAATACCAAGATCGGCAAAAATACACCGACAGTATAAAGTAAACGACAAATTAAAGAGATGCATATAAAAAAAAAATCCATTATAAAACTATATCAAAGTAAGCAGTCTGGATAACCAATCAAATCTTCGTTATGAATTCTTTATTTATTTTCAATATATTTTACGTTTATATCAGAATCATAATATCAAGAAGAGATGTTTACTAATATTTCTTCCGTGCGTCCGATGACTGCGCCGCATCAGAGCACAGGGGTACTAGTTTCCCGTCTTCAATACCAGCTTTCAGCCAACTCGGTACTAGAATTTTAAGCGCCGTCTTACAACCCTGGTCGCATAGACGCATCGTTAGACCACTAAGCCGCCCGTCAGCGGTCCGTCCGTCCGTCCGTCGGTCCACACTTAACCTTAACTGACACGGTTTTAATGAAATCGCGATAAAGATCTCGAATGTGTACCATCGCCGCGTTTTAATCCTCCCCGAGTCTTGTTAACGTACTACTGTACAATGTACAAGCTTTTTTAAAAAGAAGGTAGTAAATTAGTTGGCTGCTATAGATCACCGCTGGGTCACTTTTGAAGTGATAACTTTTTATGGGAGGGTAAACGGCTTCGTAACGTAACGCGTAACGGCGCCAGTCTGTCTTGCT
>DWHQ01001450.1:0-10816 GCA_018247955.1 Eurytides marcellus marcellus | reverse complement strand
ATTATATACGGATTTGTTCAATCTTTATGGATATTTTGACTTTTTTTTCGTAGTAGGCACATCGTCAGTGCCGTGGTGGGGCGGAGGCATTCCTCGGCTGTTTCTCTCGCCTCCAGTGTCACACAAGCAAGGCCTGGGGCCGAGCGCGTTCGTCGTTCCACATTCGGAATTCGAAAACACGGACCGGCCGCGATAGAGCCAACTGGCCAGTTGCGTTAACGACCCACGGAGCAGCACGCCTGCGATTATTGCACAGAGCTATATTAAACCGGACCGCAACGCAACCGACACAAACGCGCACAAACGACGTTGTTTATAAGCACGAGCAGTGCTCAGCGCTGATCCGTTCCGGACACACGTAATCGTGCGGGCGTTTGTGCGTAATTAAGAAACATAAAAGAGAAAAAAACGAAGGCGACCGAGGCAAATGTTCACGCCGCGTGGGCTACTGCCAGTTTGATTTGTTTTTTTCACGTGCAACACGTGCTCTCGCGGTCTAATGTGGCAAACGTCAACGGACAGATGCAGACTATGAAATGGATAGAGATGGTCCGTCTCGGGCCACCGTCGCCCGAGAGGTCTTCAACTTTCGACAGTGATAAGGTGAGGTCGCGTGAGGTGGCAATGGCCACGGTGCATTCGTCGATAATTTAACGGTATCGTCGCCGTTCAGTTTCTTTCGTTTCATTATAGTTTGATAGCTTGTAATTTAACAGTTGATTTGTTTCGGTGATTTTTGAACGAAAGCAACAAGCTAATACAAATGTTTTTCCGAACGTATCGGTCCTTATCTGAAAGTTTTTATGAATCGAATTTTAAAGCCCATGTAGCCGTCCTTGAAAATGTAGACTTTTTAACTCCTTTAGAATGTTTTTTGTTACCTTATTATACCTATTACGGTTTTTTTTATCCATATCAACGACAGCTGTGTGTGTACGCCAACGCAATTTGAGTTACGTATGAATTTCATTAAAAACTACACGCCATTATCAAGAATATGATCGGTGCAGTAATTATATCACAGGAGTATTTACCGTTATAATTAACAAAACGTTTTGTTGTTGAAAATTAAGGCCTGTTTGTGCAAATATGAACTTTATTTGTATATAGATTGTAATAAATCGACTATTTACTCACTTTCTTTTAATTTATTTAATTTCAAATGTAGCTCAACGATTTATCATTTCGCCGTCAAATATGAGACGATGATATTTTTAAACCACATTTTTTAAAAAAACGGCGAGTGGGTTTTGATCCTGCGTGAATAGATTGCAAATCTTTGCCGCGGCAACTATACCATCACCACCTTATAGCGTATATTAACATCTATTTTAACCAATCGTGTGACATCGGATTTTAATAGGCCTGCTACTTACATGAAAGTAGACCCCGGAACAAAGCCACGTGCCTATAAATAGTAAGGCGATTGACCCTCGATATTTTTCTGTACGTGATAGCCCTGTCGTTATTGTAATTAGGGAGCTAGTTATGTTCATAATGTTTATACCTGAATTAATAAGACAAGGTAATATCAAAATGAATAACGGAAATCATTTCTCAATAAGCTATTTAATATTAATTTAATGTGCACTCATAGAAACGTCCGTAATCATGTCCACACGATTAGTCACATGTCTCAGTCTTTGATAGCTTTCTTATTTTTTTAAGTCGTAAAATCCCTCTACGAATTACCTTTATGAATTGTAAGGTATTAACAAGTTGAATCTATAGAACTATTTCATTATTTACTTGTAATATACATTAAAGCTACAGTTATTAAAATATAATCAAATACTAAAGATTGTTCTTTACTTTAAGTTATGGTGGATGTTCGCTTAATTTTTTTCAAAAAATTAAGAATGACAGCAAAAATAAAATTACACCTCGCGTATTTACTGTAAACAAAATATATTTCTCGCTGCTATTTTGTGTTGATGTCATTAATTTAAATATAATAGTATTCACCTTTAGACTATGTAAATTTTCTCCATACCATTACCGTGGCTTACTTTGAATAGATGTTAGTGTTAATACATGTAATACTTCATTTGAGACCAAATTATCCTGTCTACAGACTAATCCTGTAGATAGACAGTCAACGTTCTCTTACGGAGAATAAATAAGAAGAAACCAATAGATTAGGGTTGTATTGATTAAAAACTTTCAGATAAGTACCGATAACTTATCGGAAGCGCTTTGTTCAATACGTACCGGTTATTGCGCACAGCTCGCAGCATTCGTTTTATCGGTGAACGGTAAAACGAAGCAGCTTGCGACGAATTAAATGTCGCTGAATGCGCGGTTATTGTTTTCAGCGGTCACCTTGCCAACTGCTATTACGCACTGTATTGCGGGTTCAATCCCTAAACAGACAATAATTATGTGATTCACCAATAGTCGTACCAAGTCTAGGTATATTTCCGTATGCGGATTTCATGTTTGTGGACACCCCTGAGATGCAGGAATATTATTCCCTAATACAAGACTTAGTACAGAAGGCGTTTATTTATTTTTTTAAAAGAATACTGGCTGCAGTCAGGTTTGTCTACTTCAACTACAAAACGCTCTCCTGAAGTGTTTGAACCAATGATATGATCTATTTAACCGATAAAAGGGACGTTAAACGTTCTTCATCAAGACTGTTGTAAATAAGTCAACAGCTTTCATCTTCAACGGAACATGTCATAATGATTTCTTTTGTTTACACGAATACTACGCGTTATAAAAATAAAGGTATTTACTTTGGTAATTACAGATAAATAAATAAAAATATTTATGCTCCCGACGTTTCAAACACTTAAACAAGTTCGTGGTCACGAGACAGAATGTGATAGTAGATAAAATGAAGATCTAGAAGTGTTTGAAACATCAAGAGCTAGGATATGTAATTTTTAAATATAATAGATATAGATTATCCATAGATTGTCATGTTATTCAAATTGTATTCATGTACAACTGAACCTAAGTCGGTTATGGCTTCAATTATATCAAATCAACTTTTGCAGAAATCATCAATACTTACTGTCCTTACTGATACTGTTATAAATCTGAACTCCTCGAACCTCGTCGCAGGGGCTTGTATCCCTCCATAGTGATACAATTATTTTTTATACTTACTACCGTGTCATTTAGAATTTAAAGAAATTTTACTCACTAAAACTGTGTAACGTCACATATTATTGCATGTATATAATTTTTATTGTCCGAAAACATAATTTGCGATACGAGTCGGACGTAAGAGCTATCAAGATATTTATTGCCTACTTGAATCATAAATTGTAAGTAATCCTCACCTTAATCCAGGGATGGCTCTACTCGTAGGTGATTGCATTATGATAAGCGGCTGACAGATTATGAGAAGTTTACATTATTACTCGAATGTCCGAGCAAGGATCAGTCTAATGCCCGAGACCAAGTATAAATGACGCGAGCGGTTTGTGAACGCGCAAACTTAATGTTCTGGAAATAAACCGAAACAGAAGCGGTCAGGATGGCCATCATTGGAATACAGCCGTGATCTTCACGATCCTTCGTGTTGAATATAAATCACCTTCACCTTTAGCGAGAAGTTGTGTTAAAAAAATAGTGCTTAAATATCGTTCAAACTTAAAAGATACGGTGCAAGATGTTTCGATTTTTGCGAAAATTGGCATCGAGGATCATGGGGAAGATACGGAGAGTGGAAATGTTTGCGTTCAACGTGACCTTGATGCGGAGAAGGGGCACAATACGTTCGATATGCCGTCGGGCCACCATCCATTCGATATGCGAGGTGAGGAATACTTCCTGGAAGAATAACGAGCAGATAGTTCCAGAGGATTCTAATTGCCCCCATCTTCATTACGATCGAAGTGTTCTGGCCCATTAGCGTCATTATACGGCCAACTCTAAAAACGCCGTCCGCGAAACAACAAATTGCTTAATAAGACGTCTGTTAAGTAATCGTCGTTATTGACGTACGTTTTTTTTAGCGGATACACGTTATAGCCTAGCCGCGTCTGCGTATTTACATAAACGTTATTTTTTTAAATGTTTATATTTAAATGTTTCGATAGTAGATTGCCTTATATCATGGTCGATAAAGATTTTTTTATAGTTACCCTAAACTAGACTTTCACTTGCCTTGTCCCGAGCTACATTTTCACTGACCTTTGATTATATCAACGACATAATCACCAACAGGTTTTACTGTGTAATTAGTTTCAGTAGTGCACACAACGAGATCTATCACTGTGAATGTTTAATGTGAACTGTAGTGATTCGGAATGCGTTTTCATTTCATTCCATTGCACTTATTCGTACATCATTTAATTGTGACCGAAATAATTTCAATACATGACTCATCTTCGTCCTCACGCCCATTAATTTTTGTCTAAGCATGATATCGCACAATACGATTTGTCACGAATGTTAATTAAGTTGATTTATTAGTATTTTCGATTGTTAAGCATACGGCCAGATTCGATATAAATCGCTTTCGCAAATACGCTGGACTGTCGTCAAGAATATTTATAATTTTATATGAAAATATGCAGTCTTACAGGTACACTGGTGTTTATGCCAATTACTTATTGATCAAGGCCATAGTAGTTTATTTTAAGTAGAGAATCGATGCAGCTAAATGTAAATACATTGGATTAAAGAGCTAAATGTATTATAATGAATTAAAGTCATGGGCAATTCAAACAGACCAACTTTAGTCCATTTAACACATTCACTTTTAAAAAATCAACGATTCTAGTACTGGTTATGTAAATAGTGATAAAATATGTATAAATTTGTATTCATTAAGATTTCTCGAGCTTTATTAATATGTAAAATACACCGCACTAAAAAGCAAGCACGTGGTTACATTTCCTAGATCAACGCTAATTTATGTTGAGACTGGCCGCTATTGTGTTAACAACATTCTGTAAAAAAAACAAACAATAATGTAAGATGGCGGCATGCGTAGGTGCTGTCGGTGAGCGATGAGCTGCGGCGCGCGCTATACTCCTCGGGCGCGTCTGTCGACATGGAGTTTTCTCCACCCGACCTCATCGGCACATCGGAGATTTTCACAATGGAGCACAGGTATAATGATAATAATATCTTTATTCATTCATTTAAATTGTACATTTATCGGTTTCTAGCTCCCACACTAGAACAACCTGTGTTGTGGGAAACTAGGCTCAAACCCGTATTTATTGAATGAGGTATGATGCGATTTAATTTATATGTTCCTTTTACCAAGAGAGATATAGATTTTTTTTATTGATAATATATTAAGTTTATGCATATTTCGTTAAAAGAGCGGAATGCTTCTGCTAAAGATATGTTTTTTATTATCATAATAAGCGTTCTATAAATTTCGCGTTAAATAATTTACATATAAAATACAGTAGTAAGTCCATATTGCAAATAATTATACTATAAAGCTGCTATTACGAAGTTATCTCCATTTACTTTTCGTAGATTACTGTATGTATATTAATTTCCATTCTAAAAATAGTTTTGGAAAGTTAACCATTCTATTCATTCTACAAAGAAATGTCTATTATGAAAATTTGTTTTACTTAATATGACAATTATACAAGAATACAGCTCTTGCGGTTTCCCTCTGGGTAATACTATATGCTTTGGCAGTTATTCTACCACCAAGAAGTTGTGCACTTCTGTAAGTTTGGAGGGCAATGTCGCCTGCGTAAATATTGTGCATAGAGAAATATCATCTTCAATTTTTAAGCGACGCATGCAGTTTGGAAGTTAAAATACTGCGTTGTGCTGTGATAAGCGCCTCCTGTCACTTTATTGAGAAGAATAAAAAAAAATATGACTTTGATAAAGATTATTTGATTCGATTGAAAACACCACAGATCTTCTCAAATAATCAATGAAGTGCAGGGGAAATAATATATCGTTGTGCCTTCTATTCCACCACAATTTGACCATGGCATGTGGTCACTCTTTTGCTTCCGGACGACCAAGTTACGACAGTACAAATTTAAAAGTTGCTCTTGCTCTTGTGCACAGATATTCAAAGGATGTTAACCTTTTTATTGCTTATGCAGAAACTACGATGCAACGGTTACTAAAAATTGAAGCGTTGCAAAGCTACTCAACCTCACTGTGTAACTTTATAATGAAGCCACTCGGTAGCTCCTATTGTGGCCTGAATTGATGGGCTCGTTTCAATTAAAGTATTTATATGTTTACATTTCCACCTTATATATGAGGTAACCGGGACGTCATTAAATTGTTGGTATCACGACTCGAAGCCTCATGAGTGTAATGGATGCATGCATGGGCGGTGATAATCATTGTATCAGGTCAACCGTCTGCACGCGAGCCTCCTTCTATCAATAATAAGATCTCTTAGACGATGGTCTTAGAGATCTTTATGTTTTTTTTCTTTTCTTCTCTTCTCTATATTAATGTTAGTCACAAAAAAATCGAGCGAATCAACAACTTCCTCCTTTTTGATGTCAGTTAAAAAGAATAGGTCCAGGTTTTTATAGTAATAAATAATATTCAGTTGTGCATATTTATAATTATAATTGAATTCCTATTGAAAAGACTGACAAATTAGATGGTCCTTTTAAGTCTTTAATCAAGATATTTATTACCATTCAGAGCCGTAGATATACTAAAAATCATACTGTATCTGTTCGTGCTTATGGAAAATTACATGTACATGTCAGGTACTTGTTCTTGTTATACTTACGTAGCTGCCTTCTCCCTCAATCCTTACTATCTTTATTGATATTAAAAATCTAATAATGTGTTAGTTTGTTTGTCCTTTTTCCACACAGCATTGAATTGAATCCTCGGATAGAATTGTTTTTGCCATAAGTGCAGTATGTGGTTTGGAGAGTGTCGTACATAAAAAAAAATTGTATTTAGAGTAAGTAGAGTTGACCCCGCAAGACATGGGGTCCAATTCGTGGAAACTAGCATTTCCACGAATTCGGTGACCCGATGAAGCTTTATGGAGCCTCATAGGCTAAAAGCATCAACGTAAGTCAAGATAAGATAAGAGTAAGTAGGGTAGGGGTAGTAGCTTCAAGGTGGAAGAGTTGTGCAAGTGAATAGAGTAAGTGGTTTTGGGGTGGGTTTGCAAACGTAAATACATTTGGCAAAATAAAACCAAAATGTGAATAATATTCGCGGTGCTGTTGTTGGCAGTTACTGTAGTGGCAAACGTAATAAAATAGGAAATCAACAAGCAAGCAGTTCTAATGTTGGCAATTGTCGCAGGGAGAAGCTGTGCAGCGTGCTCCCGGCCCGCGCCCAGGGTTATATGTGGTCGCTAGCGTTCAGCACCAGCCAGCATGGCTTCTCGCTCGCCTCCATGTACCGGAAGATGCAGCGCGTCGACAGCCCCGTGCTCCTCGTCATACAGGACACCGACAACAATGTGAGTTGTATTGAATTAACGATAACGGAATTCAATTAAAAAAATAATGTTTAATTAATTTTTTAATTGAACATTAATTTTTAAACATTGATTTTTTAATTGTCATTTAAAAAAGTTATGGCCTGGCCTCAAGCGGTTCACCATTTGCCTTATTTTGCTTTTAAAGAAAATATATTCGACCACCACCAAGTTACCACACCAAGAGAGGCAAGGCCCACTTCTATTCTTAATTTCACCGTTACACGTTACATGGTGTACAATAATGACGATTTCATATAACTGACTACAAAATGACATAATTTACATTTCGTTTCAGCATCTTATAGGCCTAATCTACTAAATTTGAAATGATTAGTAATGACCGAAGAATGAATTTGAAACAAAATTTGTGTGATATAAAATTGTAGTTATGATTTTTTGTATTTTTAAGAATCACGTTATTTACATTTTATGTAACTCACATTTTTCCTTCTTCTTTATTTTATTGCTAATTTTTATCATATTATCATAAGTTATTTATATACCGATTACCACCGATACTCCGGAAGTGTCCTCATAATGAAGAAATTAAGTCAGTTCAAATTCACGAGAATTAAATAATTATAATGTTTGATATTATACCCACCAGCATTACCAATAATGATACTAAATTGTAATTGATAACTAATGTTATTAAAGAAACGCGCTTACTGCAATCATAATTTTTTTCACTTTTAATCCGGTCACGCTATAATTTGTCTGTCCTTGTACCACTATCACTTTTCGGTATTTTATTCCATATAATAATTACTGAATAATTCAACTGCTCTTTGTTTTAACGCTTAAATAATGTGCCGTTGAATCTGAAAACGATCCATTCTAACGGTACTACCTTTTTAATCATCTATTACGTGACAAGTATTTGCATAAAAAATCAAGCATAAAAAATATACATAACTTAGCAGCCGACGGTGTACTGCCATATTCGATAGAAACGCGAATAAGTAATATATCGTATCTACATAACTACAAATTATTATATAAAAAATATATCGCCTACTTTTCACACCAAAACTATGGACTTATTCCACAATTTTGGTGTAGAATAGATACTCAATATCGGCTACTCAATCATTTGAGTTGATTTGAATTTAAAAATTAAGTAGCTGTCTTTAGATAACAAACGTAGGAACAACATTTTATGCTCTACAGTTTTATTGTAAGTAGATCAACCATTCCTAAAGTGGGTTCCGTGAAAGTTTTTTTTTAGGAGACAATGGCGAGACGTGTATCTTTCGCTCGACGACACGCGACACGTTTGCCCAAAACAATACTGTATCTAATATTCGTTTGAATTACACAAGTTTATTATCATCGCCTAAAGATGTTAGATGGTTTATATCTATGCCCGTTAATATAAAATGATAAATAAATAAATTACACAGCCAACTTTACCCTTCAAACTGGAAAACAGTAATCCTAAAAGCTATGGAGCCCCTAGTATTAAAAACTCCAATATACACTTGTTTGCAACGCTCTACCGTGCCAAAAACACTGTATTACAAAACAGTACGGACATTTAAGACTGACTGACTTATATGATGACGGATAATTTTATATCTATATCAAAAACTCAGGGAGAAGATCAACAAAATAAGGTCAAAACATTGTTGATTTACTGTCTTAAAATTTAGGTGGTCACGGCAGCGCAAGGACAAACAGGGTTTTGAAGTGTGTCACTTTATTTCTGGCTTTAAGAACATTGCCCTCAAAAAGAGAAGAGACAAAGGTCTTATTGTTCTTAATGTTCAATATCAATTAGTTTCATTGTTAAATATATTCCCGTATTATTAACAGCATTGAAAAATAAATCAAAGTAATCCAAGTTGTGTCAATAATCAAAATAATAATAAAAATCAGCAATTATCTACATTATAATTAAGTGCACTCGTTCTCTCGCTTCACAATTACTATGGCAACATTATACAGCAAGCATGACTTGCCGGCACAACCTGAGAAACTTGATTATAATTCACGAAGCAAAACAATCGATTCAACTGCATCAAGGCTACGTAAAGATTATAAAAAGGCGTAAAGTGAACATACACCGAACGCGCGGCGATGACATTTTTTTTTTAAACAATCTCAACCTTTGAATTGACAGGTATGCAAAATTAAATGTATAGTAGTCCTAGTTTTTATTTAAATGTTATTAATTCGAATTGAGTTAAAATGAAAACGTAAAAAAAGTGAATACACTATACTACTTCTATTTAAAATTATATACTTTATTGTTACACCCCATTTTCCTTAATTATATTTTGTATCGTTTATACAATTGTTATCCCTTTCTCCGTTAGATGGTTATGTAAAATAAGAAAAGTTACTTTATTTAATATTAGTCATGTTGCGAACATTTCTATGAATAATATCTTTATTTGTCATATTTGTACTTACGCGCAGAATATAAATAAAGTGTGATAATTACTTACGCTTGCTCGTTTGGGTATCAAATGACATAAAAATGCATATAAAAGACATGCGGTAACGTTTTAAATTACGGGGCTTAAATAAACATGATCAAGGCAAAATGATGGATATACAATAAAACTACACGCTCGTAAGTCAGCGCCTAAAGACAGCATGACGTGAATGCGCGGGAACGGTGATTACAATTGTTGTAAATTTGAAATCTTTTCACAGAAATCACAAAAAAGGAGTTCATCGAATCCCGTGCACGTGATTATTTTTTCTCAAAATTCACAAATGTTGGTCTATTTCATAAGATTTATGATTAAACTATATCGTTATAAAAAATTCCGAAACTTTTGTCATTTGAAAATGTGTTAAACGTTTAAACTATTAATGTAAATCGATCATTAAAGAAATAATGATAGATTACGACTTTATAACGATTTATATTTCACCTTTTAATATTAGTAAATTATTGCAATATCACAAGAATAAGAACCAACAAAAAACACTACTTGCGTATTACCTTATTCAGTTTATAGGAGTAGTAGTTCAGTTTATAATTCAGAAATGTTAACCATTAATTAATTACGTACAAGCCAGAATTTTTTTTTTTCGTGAAATAGCGAGAGTTGATATAGTGATGAAACGGGCAACACACAACACTGAGCAAACACAACAACACTTAATATTTTAGAATTAAATTTTGCTCTGCGCATTTGTCATCCTCTAAATATATTAGACGTTGTATCCCTGTGCTGAAAAATTTATCCGAAAATATTATCTCCTCAAACCGGATTACTCGTACAATATTGCTTAGTATTGCAATATAGTAGTGACAATGATGTGGTACCTCTTAAAGAGTTCTACTACTTTAGTTTTTGAAGTGACAACTTTTTATGGGAGAGTGAACCGCTTCGTAACGTAACGCGTAACGGCGCCAGTCGTGAGGGTTAGAGAGGTCTCATA
>DWHQ01001449.1:0-10817 GCA_018247955.1 Eurytides marcellus marcellus | reverse complement strand
GTGGAAGACTGGTGCCTAAGCTAAGCCAAAGGCTTGCATTTCAGGACACCAGGCCTCTGCCCCTTAGGAATAATAACAGTTTTCGTTGTGTTTGAAACCGATGCAAATTTACTTTTTATTTCCAAATATTTTTTATTTAATAAAAAAAATATATTAACGCAATAATATATCACATTTTGGTAAAACTTTAACTATCTTGAACTGGTATAGTATTAAAATACAGACACACGATGCGTTCGTTAAATCACTTTTTTTTTTAAGAAAAGATGAAAGAACCTTGCATTCCTTGTGGAAAAGAAAAAAACATTGCGTATCCGCAAAGTTACCAAATTTCAGTGATCTCCAGATGTTTTCACAAAAAGCCAAACGTCATGGTATAATTCGCGTTACTGTTTGTTTCGCGTTCTGAATATGTGAGAAGCAAACGGTAGAGACTGTGCTAAATGCCAATTAACATTTTGTATTGTTTACCTCTTCTCATTTTGTTTCATGACATTGACGTTTTGTTTAGATGTTAGTGGACAGAATATTTAAGTAAAACCAATCTTCTTTTAAAAGTCGAACCGTTCCTCTTAAAATTACTAGTCGCCTTCCAAGCATCAGTGAGAAACATGATTCCTAAAGTAAGTTTTGATATTTATTTATACTTTTTCAGTGCAGAAATATAGTGATTTTAACGAAAACATGGTGAAAATACATCGTAGAGATGTTTTTTGTAAATGTTGACCAAAATCTACTAAAAGAATTTCAGTCACAGGGTTGCATAAAAGTAGCAAGCTAAGTTAAACAAATGAGCACCAGTAATCTATAAGTAAAATAAATCAATTTTCAAAAATTTGGGGTAAATATGACAAGACAAATTAAATATTTTGTTAAGGTTATTAAATTATTTTTTCTTTCAGAACACCATCGCAACGGTTGCACTCTACTGGATATTCTTAAAAGGGATATCAGGGGCCTCCTTTTCTAATGTATATGTTCAAAGTAAGCCCGTAGAATATTTCAATAGTATTCCCGCAGCATCATTCTCCGGTCCGGGTATTGCACAAATATCCGCAACTCCCGTGGAACAAGTTATACCCTTGGAGACAGTGCAAGAAATTGTTTCTCCGTGTGTATCGCCATGCGTTATTCCTAGAGCGTCTGTTGCTGCAGTGTCGCCACAGGCAAGAGCAAACATTATCACCTATAATTCGCCAATTGCAAATGTCCCCGTTGTACTGGCTAAGAAAGATGTAAGTATCAATAATTGCATTAAATTTTCTAATGTTAATGTGTAATATGAATTAAAATGTTTTGACAATAACTAATTTTATCTAACAGGATGCCGCAAGCTATCAGTACTCATACGCAGTATTTGATGAAAATACAGGGGACCGTAAGTCACAAACTGAGAAAAGCGATGGCTCCGTAGTTCAAGGGCAGTACTCGTTAATTGAACCAAACGGATCTTTACGAGAAGTTACTTATACAGCTGATGACCTAAAAGGGTAAGGAATATACTAAATGTTAACTAAAGGTTTTATGCATTTTGTAATTCATAGTATAAATAATAATTTTTAAATTTATTATTTACAGATTCAACGCAGTTGTTCGCAATATATTGCTGCAGAACAATGATAGCACAAACAACTCCGACGAATCTGAAAAGAAACAACCCACCCCTTGCGACGAAGTCAAGAGTGAACAAATAAAGGAGCAACCTAAAGATGACGAGAAAACTGAAGACACGCCCAAGACTGAAGCAGCAAGTGAGAGCGAATCACTTGAAGATTCTGTGGCAGGAATAGAAACGACACCAACCAATAAAGTGGAGGAAACAACCACAGCAGCGCCTGAAGCTAGTAAAGAAAGTGCAGAAGGTGTGACCCCAGAATCTTTGGGAAATAGCAATGTTATACCCTATAACGACATAATTAAATGTCTCCAGGCCAAGCTGCGTGGAACACAAATAGAAACTCAAAGGCAGGCCAACTTGTCACCTTTAACTTACATTCTATTGCCGTCATTGGCTGCTAAACCGTGTTAGATACCAATAATTCCTATATGACGTCTAGTCACAGCAATAAAAATTGTTGTTACTTTGAAGGTTACCTATAAGCTTAAACGTTATAATTTCTTGTTCGACTCAATTCCTGTAATTCGTATAAATATAATATGCAATATCTTTATGTGTTTTATGATACCCTTACTTTATTTTATTTTAAGTTTTTACTTTAAAATAAGTGTTTACTAAAAAGTTCTGATTAATATAAAAAAGGATAAAACTGTTGATGCTGCAAAAATTGTGACAAGTAAAATATTCATAACGATTTAAATAATTTACTACGTATTACAAAAAATATTAAAAAAAAAATCTTTTCGCATTTTAAGGTATTTTTAATAAATTATTTAGTTCTCACCTACATAATGTAAAAATATTTACACCATTAGAAATAATAAAATCTAAAACGTTAACTAAAATTACAACCTAGATACATTTTACGTTTTTAATAAACAAAAATGTATGAATATAACAGTTTGTAATTTTCTGTTGAAACACATCCATTTAATACACATTTTAAAAATTTCCCTAATTATCTCATCTTCATACAAAATGAAAATATTTGCATTTATTTCAATAGAGTACAAATGAAACGTCATCATCATACGACATGTACGTTTTTTGTTAATCTTTTTTTTATAAATGTTTAACTTGTAACCTAATATTACCATGTTATAGAATGTTACTGCAGTTTTAACTACAATCATATAATTATTTGCTAGGCAGCGTATACTGTAGCGGTATTTTACAATACATTATTTGAAGCCTTTCTATTAAATCTGACCCAGTTACCCAGAATAAATCATAATGAGTCAATACATACTGCGCAACAAATATGCATATACTGAAAATACAACAATGTGAAGCCTTATTAATTTCTACATTAAATTAGTTTGGTGTTTAAAACATTATTAAGGCAAATAAAATACGAAATGTTTAGTTGTACCCGCGTTATAAATGTGCCTAAATAAAAATGTACAATAGAATATCAAAAGCACTTAACAAATAACTTTTTTGGAAATATATTTTGTTTCTATTTTTATTTTATTTTTTTACGTTTGTATAGAATTCAATTCAAAATGGTCGATGTAAGTAGCAAGACAGAAAATAGATTCATTTAAAGTTTCAAATTCTTTTTTCAGTGGCTATTAACATGGAAGCATGTTAAAAGGCTTTCTGTCAGACGTATGTGTATGTATACACATGCAACGGCTTGCTAAAAAATTCAAAGTCAGTTCCTACTTAGGTCAAAAAAAATTAACCCATATAAAAGTAAAACTAAATAATTAAATTTAACTAATGAATTAATATTTGAAACTGTATTAACATAAACTAAAAGTTTGAAAAAATGTAATTGAAATTAGAACGAGATTGAAAATTTTAACAGGATATATAAATATACGAGTATATAGGGAGAGTGTGACCTAACAGTAGCGATTGAAAAAGCTGTGCAAAACTTTGGAAACTATTACAATGGACAAAAATCTAATTACCGTAATAATGTTGACGAATGCCTCACCTAGGTCACAGATCAAGATACAAAGTAGTATGTAGTACCCATTTATCTCCCATTTTAACAAATTGTTACCGTTAAAAAAATATATGTAATCAATTTTGTTTACATTATTATTAAATATTTTAATACACTATAAAAATAAATTTAAAACATCACATAACCAATACAAATCATAAAATAAACATTCAGTCCAAACACACACAACATACAGTTCAAAGTATAAAGGTTAGAGGTGAATATTTTTAAGCTTTAAAATGAAACTAATACTCGTTTATTAACAGGACATAGACCAGGAAGTTGATATTTGCAGTAAACAATCGATTTAGATAAAATGATCAACGATTTCGGTTTTATTAAAGCGACCTTGACGTCATGTCAATGTTTCACCGTATAGGTGCTCGCTCGCATTTCTCCGCCCCACCTCACGGACCGCACCACGTTGCCTGACTTATATAAAAACAATTCGTCTCACCGCTTTTATTAATCAAGTCTTGGTAGTTAAACCATACACACAAAATGTTCAGCAAAGTAAGTTTATTCGGCAATTGTGCGTTGACTATAAAAGTAAATTAACTAGTTTAATAGTTAACTATTAGAAGAATGATACATTCATATTCACAAAGCTTAATCGTAAAAACAATTTACAGATCTTAGCTTTCGGTGCTTTGGTAGCGGCCGCAAGTGCCGGTCTTCTCCATGGGCATGGCGCTGCCGTATCCTCTCAGAACATAGTCCGCCATGACTCAGGTTATGGCGCAGCCCCTGTAGCCTACGCCGCGGCTCCCCTTGCCCATGCTGCAGCACCTCTTGCCCACGCAGTTCAATATGCCCCAGCGGCCCACTATGCCGCTCCTGCCGCATACTCCGAAGGTCATGACTATTATGTAAGTTCTGTCTGGGTAAGTTGTTTGTATCCACCATAAAAAATATGAGTACTATAATGATCACTATTTCAGGCTCACCCCAAATACGACTACTCTTACTCGGTGGCGGATCCCCACACCGGTGACCACAAGTCTCAACACGAGATCCGCGACGGTGACGCAGTGCACGGATCCTACACCCTCCTCCAGCCCGATGGCTCTGTCCGCACCGTTGACTACACCGCCGACGACCATACCGGGTAAAACTAAAGCATCCATTTGTATATATACACCAATTTTATCCACAATCAAGAGGTTAATTTCTTATCATAAGCTGCATGAATGCAGCAACGGAGCTTATGATAAAACAAATAAAACCGACAAACCTATTGTAACCTTTGTACACGATAAAACGAATACTAGAAACGATTGTGAGGACAGTAAAGACACTCAATGTAAGAATAACATTTCTTATGTATTTTCATATAACATATAAAATAGATTTTTATAGAGTTATAATCGTTCGTTGCAGATTCAACGCCGTTGTACACAACTCCGCTCCTGCTGCGCACCCCGCCCCTGCTCATGGCTACCATCATTATTAAGTGTGTCCGCCTGTATTACTGAGTTCGAATAATTTATTTATACTATAAAACTGTGATTGTGGAAATGTAAATAAACCCAACAAAATACAAAACATTTTTTTTTCTTAATAAATTAGCATTCAACAATATCCCTATCAAAATATAATTGCCATAAGGTCGGCGAGAAAAAAACTAGTTCAAATTATTTTTAAATTGTCCAGCCTGTTCTGTGTTCAACCGTGATTAAGATTTTAAACAACATAATAACACTCTAAAAAGGTGTTTGTGAAAATATAAATAAATAATATCAACGGTTAACAATATTCCCATCGAAACATAATTACACTTAATGAGAATAGTCAGAAAAAAACTTAATAATTATAATTATATTTAATTGATAAAACGATTACAGGCTTGAAGTAAAAAATAATACCAACAAGGGCCGTTTCATTTATCAAATGATGGTTGGGTTAAAGTTTGGTTTGTTGGGTTGATAAACTCTAGAGAGTTAATTTAAAGAGCAATCCCAGTCATTAAAAATGCTATAATATGGAGTATTATAACATTTCTAATAATCTTTTATGTGTTCAATTATGAAGCGAATAATATGAAATATGCTCGTATTATGGCTTATCTAGAATTCTCAGAGACCAACAGTATGGATTTGATGGCACGAGTTTCGAAGTCCTTGTAAGTTTTAGTAACAAACGGAATTATTGCCTCTCCAGTGAACTCGAAAGTGAACTTCAACTTCCACTGTACAGCGTATCTCCTTAGTACGTTAGATGAAATACTTCTGTGGGTCCCAAATGGATCCATTCTTACTACAGCTACCTTTGTGGGACTCCAACTGAGAAAACGTCAACTTTGTGAGATTAAGGAGCACAATTGCACTAGCTCTACTTTTTTGTTCTTTTTTTTTTGCAAGTCGTATGAATATATACACACAGTTTTGTATAGTAAAATACCAGTAGTAAAACACAGTAATTTAAACGATACCAGATTAAAACTGCTTGGTTCGTTCTTATGATCATAATATGGTCTTCCTCCATGTCGTTTAATTACGTTGGCGACGTTGACCTTGATCAATACATACAATAGTCCTTGCACATCACTGCTCGATGGTAATATGACTGACAAAGTAGTATACTTATAGTGTCCTCCTGATATTACCCACGACTACTCTGCAAAAAATCCAACCACTTACACAGAACCTTTGAAATACATCGACAGCCTTTAATATAGAACTCCTTCAACTACAGCTTTGCACTTTATTTAGTCTAGGGTGAAATGAGCATCAAAAAACTTAGGTGTCTTTGTTTCTTATGCTGTACACAGCGCATGACAGCTGAATATATAATACAGAATGCTGCTGCAGAATATATAGGTGTGTTTTAGAGTATCTGTTCTTATTTCAATGAAAAAGCAAAGAGATAAAACTTACCGATACTTAAAAAACTTAAAACCAATGTGCCAAGTTTTTCTTGAACGTTTAAAAATTTTGGACATTGGAAAAAAAAAAACTAAAATATTTACATCACAATTATACACAAAAAACTCAATTTGACAACATTGTAATATTATGAACATAATGACTTACTTTTTTATTGGTCTCGCTAAAAAACTGCTACCTTTTAGGATTTTTAAGTGCAACAAACTTTTTAAACTGATAATACTAAAAGCAATGATATCATCAGATTTCCTGGTAGGCAAATATCAATAAATTTAAATCCCTGCATTCCGTTTCTGTATATTTGTTTATAATTTTTATTGTAATTCGACGTTCCTTCTTCTCGCATCACTTAAAGAATATAAGCTATTCGTTAGGGGAAGGTTATAGAGAGTGAATTAGATGCGATATAATTTTAAATGCAGAAATAGTTACAATAAAATGATAATAAAAAGATATAAAAATATTTTCAATATCTTATAAGTAAATTCGAATGGCAGCCTAAATATATATTCATATAAAGCAAACAAAAACATTTTAATTTGTTTATTTTAAGCATCAAAAAAGTCAAACAAATATAAGTAAACAACCAATAACACTTTTCAGTTCTGTAGAGTAAAATTTTACTCTAGAGTATAGTTAATTACAAATTTGTTTACAAAATTGTTTTTTGTGACTTGATAAATAATTGTAATATAAAGTAGTACATCCATCTACCTATTTGTTTATATAAAAAAAACCTTCATAATATACAATGAGAAAGAATACACACCACACAAAGCTATAGCTTATACTATAGCGTAGACCTCCTATAAATCTTTTGCTAATAAGAATTATCATTAACGTTTATCAACGAGTAGGTTTTCTCATTTACCATGGAAGTTGAAATCGCCTATAATACTTTTTTATGAATTCAATACTCAAAATCAACGGTATATTATTTGTCTTTATAACTTTATAGAAAAGCCGCATTTTCTCGTTCATTTATACCAACGAACTAATTGTATGCAATAAAAAAGGCAAATTTCGAATAAGTTTTACTTTCAAAAAAGGTCCCTTTCTGAGAAACTTTCGCCTCAATAGATTTAAAAAAAAAGTTTTTTGATTGGAGTATTTTTCCCCTATTACCAGTGCCTTTCACATAAAAGTTTGATATTTTCCTCCAATCCGAATAACTTAAGCTGTTAGTTTTTATAGTGGTCACTAAAATGGAGTATAACATTTCAATCGATCAATACCTTCTAAAGACGAAACACACAATTTTAAATATAAGAACAAAGGCCTTTGCTCCATTTCTATTATGTATGGTTATGGTTATTACTTGTAATATAAACTACAAACTGGCAAATGTAAAATGTTTATTAATTATTTGATCATTATCCTATTGGTATTGATTTTATATACACAATAAAATCATAATATATTACGTCCATGACTGTCAAATTGTAACGGATAAAGATCTAAGAACTAAAAAAAAAAACTATCTAAAATCGCATTTAACCCTACTCTACACGCTCAGTTTCGACAATTATGCAAATTTACAAAGAAAATTATGTATATCACGCGTTAATTACACACCAGGTTTATTCTACGGAATTACGACTGTTGAATTATCGTTTCATTAACACAGTTTTCGTTTAAAGTTAAAAGTTAACATAGAGCATGTTATGACTCAATTGATTTGCAATTTGGAGTAAAATTTTACACATTATCATCATCATCATTTACATACATTACATCACATTACAGCCATAAGAAGATCACAGCTAAACATAGGCTCCATGTATAGATTTCCAACCTGACCAACCGAGGCGATGGCGTCATCCAGCGACTTCCTGCGTTTTTACTCGGATCATCCGATCAATTTATAAGCCATTGGCCTACTCTGCGTTATTACCCATTTTTGGAGCAGTGAACAAAGACGATCCTTTTCCGTACAGGCGATTCTATAGGAAGAAGAGATCTCCAAAACGTTCATCCATCTCCAAACAGTCGCTCATTGTCACTCTGAAGGACGCCTTTAAGTTGTAAGAATGGAAAGGATTTGGTTTGCCGATGAAATCGTCTGCTTTGCTCGCCACGATGTAAAAATTGTCGATCGAGTATCAAAAAGAGTATTCATCATTTTAATTTATTTTTAATTATTTATAATTCTCCACAATTCTTTATGGAACTTAGTTTCGCCACTTTATATAAAGCTTTAAATCCAGTATCTCGAACACGAGCAGATAGCATTGATAAAAAACATAAACCTCTTGGTTAACAGACTATCACATGAACATAAATCACAAGAAATAACTAATCATAATTAAGCAATATCAGAATTTATTCATTTCATTTCAATCAGATTCAGATTATCAGATCAATTATTATTGATGATATTTATGTAGACAAAGTGACCTTGAAGTCATGCCATTAGTATTGCACAGTTAAGGTTCTTGCTCACATATCTCGCCCCACCCCTTGCAAAGCACGCGCCACCGACCCACTAGTATAAAACCCTTTTGTCTGACCATTGATATCAATCTACTCTCGGTAGCCTAACCATACATACAAAATGTTTAGCAAAGTAAGCGGTCCAATGTGCCCTATAAAAATCCTAGTTATATATCATATTATCAATCTCTACGAGTACATGTTTAAAACTTAAATTTGTCCCCAGATCGTAGCTTTCGGCGCTCTGGTAGCAGCAGCCAACGCTGGTATACTTCGAGGGCATGGCGCTGCCGTGTCCTCTCATAGCATAGTTCATCATGATTCTGGATATGTCTCGGCTCCTATTGGCTACTCCGCGGCTCCGCTGGCCCATGCGGTCCATTACGCTCCAGCTGAATACTATACCTCCCCGGCCGCCCATTATGCCGCTTCTGCATCAAACTACGGAGGACACGACTATTACGTAGGTATTCTATATCCACATTACCAGCCAACGAATACCATCTTATATAAATTGAGCTAAGAACGAACCAATAATATATTATATTTTAAGCATGAATATCTCTACTCTGCCCAGGCTCACCCCAAATACGACTATTCGTACTCGGTTGCGGATCCCCACACCGGTGACCACAAGTCTCAACACGAGATCCGCGACGGTGACGCAGTGCACGGATCCTACACCCTCCTCCAGCCCGATGGCTCTGTCCGCACCGTTGACTACACCGCCGACGATCACACTGGGTAATTATTAAGCAAACTATTAGATTTCAATCAAAAAGTCGAAGAGTGAATTGCATGCATATAACGCTATGCATACCAAGTTTTTGCCTTAATAGAGTATAACTAAATAAAAATGTTTCCTGTTACAGTTTCAATGCCGTGGTACATAACACCGCTCCCGCTGTTCATCCTGCGTCCGCTCATGGTTTCCACCATTATTGAATCTCAAATATAAAGGCAATAATAGTTAATGTCTACATAGATAATATTTATGATAGTCATCAATTTAGTAAATAATAATTAAAAAACTTTTTTTAAAACTTTAGTTGTTTAAATTTATTCCAAATTTTCTACTTCATTGTATATAATATTCTTGATATATTGAACTCAAAAATATACCAGGATATAATGAATCTCAAATGTTCTTCAATTTAAAAACTCTTTAGCCAGGAGTTTTCATCCCATGATCGAGATTAAAAAGCCCATAAAGATAAACCTTTACCTGCTGCTTCACCAGGCAGCCGCTGACATTTATTTTATTTTTTTCTCTTACTCTCAATATAATAAGCATTTAGATTACCTACAAAAGGCCATAACAGTACCGCCATATAGTTTAGTCTCAGCCGCCTTTACGAATATAATGCTTATACTGTCCCACTGTATTTGTATGGGTATTTACAAAATATTTATTTTTACTGTTTCTTCAACATTGAGATTTTATAACGATGCTTCCACGGCTTGTGAGTGGGGACAAAATTTGATGACGATCAATATTTCTCCATATAGAAATTTATATCTTCAAATAAAACAAAACATTTTGTTTGGTTGCTCGTTAAGAAAGGTATTCTGACCTCCGGCACCATAAGGGAAGACTATATGAAGAACTTAAGTAAAGTATCACTATTTATAGTATTCAATCCGGCTAGTGATATAACGCCTAAATCCTCATTTACTATTATTTTTAATTTTTCTTTTGATTGCCAATATTAATGGATCATAGTCCAAAATAAACTTTTTATAATTATGTTATAAATTAATTTACTTTTTCCTTTAGCTGTGGCATAGTGAAGTCAAAGTCTTGACTCAGTCAAATTTAAAATTGGATTGGTTTACAATCACTTTTTGAAGTCTAATGGTTCTGCTCGGAAAAAATGCCTCAGTCCTGAGAAAAACAGGCAGAAAGAAACTCAGTACATCATAC
>DWHQ01001448.1:0-10817 GCA_018247955.1 Eurytides marcellus marcellus | reverse complement strand
AACCTGGACGCCAGAATAGGGTAAAGTACCGCTCGAGCTGCCCTGGCCTGTCTGACACAGTGGTCGACGTGAGGCTTTAGGCGCAGCGAGCGGTCTATTCGGCATCCGAGGTACGTAATAGATGGCGGTCGTCTTGCCGACGTTGACGGACATCCGCCATTTGTCAAGCCAGTCTGGCAGCAGGTCTAGTTGCCTCTGCTTCCACACTCATTTATGAGACAATTTACCAGGAATTTTAACCTTACCTGCACGAAGGCCGGGTAGGACGTGAACGACATCTTATAACCGGGGATCTTAACCTCGCTGGTCGAAGTCAACTTGTAATGCAGGACATACATCTTCTGGATACGAAGCATCGACTGGTAGCTGGTAATAGAAGAACAAATGATCACGATGTGATATACGGTCTTTAACTGTATTTATTTTATGGATTAGGTTGACAAACGAACAAGCGATTCACCTGATGGTAAGTCATCACCGCCGCCCATGGACATTTGCAACATTACAGAACTTGCAAATGTGTTGACAGCCTTTAAGGAAGGGGAGTTTTTGAAAAAGGGAGGGAGGAGGAATGAGTGCGAGGGCGGAGGAGAGAGGGAGGGTAGGAAGGAAGCTAGGGAAGAGAGGCAGAGGGAGAAGAATGAGAGAGGAAGGAAGGGGTGGGAAGAGAATGGGCCACCGGACACATCCTTAAAAGAGAAGCGTCTTACGGTGGTGGCCTCCCTCTTTCACTCCCCTACTTACCACTGCCTCCATCCCCTTCCTCCTTCCTCCTGCCTCCCCCTCTTCTCCCCCTCCCAACCTCTCACTCCTCCTATTCTTCTTCCTCCTCCTCCTCCGGGGAATTTTTGAAAGACTGAGTAGGATGGCTCCACCCTCTTTCAAAAATTCCTCCCCTTCCTCCTTAAAGGTTGCGAACTTGCAAATGGAACGCATTTGCAAATGTCCATGGACGGCGGTGATCTCTTGCCATCAGGTGAGCCCCTTGCTCGTTTGTCAGACTACTTAAAAAAAAAACAAAACTGTACCTGTTCCAAGTTGTGTGCGCAGTGTACAGGTGGCTGAGGTCCGGCAACAGCTTGACCAAGCCGGTGCAGTGCGCACCGAACAGCAGGTCGTCGGGTATGTCCTTGGGGAGGGAGAAGGCGAACGCCAAATCGTCCAGGTCACCCAGCAAGTTGAGCCATCTAGGGGTGCAATCCTTAACAATGACGAGTATTGCGGAAACTTAAGATTTGTGTATGTTATTCATAATAAATATCTCTATCTACTATTAAATAAGGCGTTTATTGTTTACTCTTGCCCTATCAATGCAAATTACGTGATTTGTAAAATCCTAAATGTGACAGTCAAAAAACTATGTTATTTAATGAATAGAGAGGCATGAAATATGCTCTGTGAATAAAATATGATCAATTTCAACCGTAATTTTTCTCTTTTTCGGGCTGCGGGACTGGCAACCCGAAAAAGGGAGTTCATGGATTTCATTTGAATTGTTTGTTTTATAATGTTTATTATTGGGATTTTTTTCAGGACTATCAGGTGAACCACTGGGTTTTTTTTTATTATAATAATATTGCACATACTAACACTATGTCACGCACAGTCAGCCATTGATAACGGTCTGTCGTCGCATCATTGTATCCCATTGCTAAACCCTCCAGCTGGATGTAATATAACTTCACCTGAAAGTGGTTAAAACACAGAGATCTATATTTCACAAGCTCAACTGAGACTAATTTCCTACACAATGACACCAATCATAATCCTATAAAATCATACTAAAAACTATTTATAATGATCACATCAAATTGAACCATTGTTTTTACTTTAAATTAGCAAAATAACAGCGGACAGTTCTTCACATATAAATTGTGTAAAATTTTAAATTCTAGAAAAAATGAATGTTTTAATACCCACTTGATACCAGTATGGATCCATTTGGTATTCCTGTACCATGCTGGCAATGTATTCTTCATTTTTATCAAGGAACTCTTCGATCAAGCCACACAATTTTGTTTTGTTGTAGCAATATCTAAAAAAGTTTTTACTATTACAATTTTGAGGTCTTTTACGTCTGTATAACTTTGTCCGTAGTTATCTCATATGTCTAGCGTATAAAACGTTAATGTATGTTACTAAGTGAAAGAACACCTTTGCAGAATCCGCCTGCAGTGATACACATAGTGACAGTGCTCATAACAGTGATGATCAATCAGTGCTTTGAACTAACTAAGAGATTGAACTTCTGAACATAAGTCATATGAGAATAATAAGTAAAAACTGAATAAATATCAACATAGTGTTCATATTTTCTCCTCCTTGTATTGTGTTCCTCATTTCTAAAAGTAGTTAACCCTTTGGTGGGGATAGTTCTCCATCTACTTTTATCCTTATCAAGGTGCAAAGTGATTTGGTCAACGGATTTTTTCTAACCTTCTAGATAGGCTGCAACCCCACAGCCATCAACCATCCATCAAGTACCATTTAAGATACCGTGTTGTTATGGGCAAGTTTGTCACTTACCTTCCTATATTGTCACCGATATAGTATGCTCATTGTTCGCTTTGTCAGACCACCTACACACCTAAAAAAATTGTTTAATAATATGAAAAGTAAGCAGACCCCTTCAGCATATTCTGCCAATGCATCCAAATAAGGTCTCTCGTAAGAAAACCTTCAATAAAGCCAGCTGCATAGGCCTGCTTTTCATCACTAGCATTTTCTGATGTGTGCACTTCCAAGAAAGCCCATCTGGAATGAAAATTTAAGTATTTATTTCATAAAAAAATAAAAATTATGGAGGTACATTATGGTGTTACTGGTATAGTATTACTATGGTAATTTTTTTTTTGTATTTGTGCATTTGCATTTCATCCTGTGAGTGAGGTGATGGGCCACTGGCCCATCCTCCTCCCTCTCTCACTCCTCCTTATGTCTGTCACCATCCCCTCCCTTCCTTCTTCTCTCACTCCCCCCTATGTATGCCTCCATCTCCTCCATCCCCTCCCTTCCCTATTTCACTCCCTCCTATGTCTGCCACCATCGTCCCTTCCTCCATCCCTCTCCCTCTACTACTCATAGGGAAGAGGGAGGGCCCTCTTTTAAAAATTCTTCTTAAAGTCTGGCAACGCATTTGCAAGTTCTGTAATGTTGCAAATGTCCATAAGCAACAGTAATCACTTACCATCAGGTGAGCTGCTTGCTCGTTTGTCAGCCTACTCTATATAAAAAAAAAAAACATGAAGGACTGCGGGATTATTACTTCTTAACTCATACACTGCCAAGGTGTGTATACTCATTTCACTTACTTCATGTAATATAGGTTTGGCAGTGAATGGATTAATTAGATTTCTTGATATATTTTTTATAAGCTTGTTTTCTTCATGTAGATTTACATTATTAACTTTAAGATGGTTCAGCCCAATAATTTCACTTACAATACAAAATAAAATTTTAGAATACAACTATCTTAGAATAGTTATATTGTGGCTATAGTAGTGTTTCCTTGGGCAAAATGCTTTCTTAATTGCTGGAATGTATAAATAACAAAAAAAAAGGAAATTAAAGTAGTAAAAGTCCTACCCGGTTGCATTAATTTCATTTTCATATGTGGCACGAGCGATATGAAAATTTGGGATATCTGATGATGAAGGAGTCTCTGTGAACACTGCTTTGTTATCACTCCATGATATGTATCCATATTTACTCTCACTCATTGTCAGTGACGTTATAATAAAGAAAACACAACACTTCCATTTGATTTTCATACTGAGAATTGTATTTTTTAAAATAAAATAAGTATAGTACAGTTTGAACAGCTCTTTTTTAACATATAATATTAAATACGCAGTTCATTGAAACATTTAGCGATGGTTTAAATAATAATATTGAATAAAAATAATTTTGTTTATGTTTATCGGCTTTCTTATTTGCAAGGATTTTAATCAATGCATTAATATTAAAACGTTTTAATGATGATAAACAAAGAATGTTTGTTTTGACATTTAAAGACGGTTATTTGATAGATATGAGTTTGACATTTGACATTGTGGAAATGTGAAGTAATTATTGAATATCAGTTAAATTAAATAATGGTCTCGTCTAATAATAATTAAATTGTTTTTATTTTTATTTTTAGAAATATAATTATGCTCTCTTTTCTTCATAAAAATAGCTCGTACGGTGATAGCTAGCAATTACACTTTAAATATTCTCTAAATAAAATAAATAAGTTAGAAAATATCATGTTTTCTATTATACGTAGAGCCGCATAGGCTAAAAACATCAACGTCAGTCAAGATAAGTCATTAGTCGGCGTCTTACAATTTACTTTATGGACGCTTCTCTTGCAGAGGCATTGGTTTTGAAGAAAATCATCTTGTTTTTATACTTTCCACAATAGTTGATCTAATAAAAACGTTTAATTTATTTTCAGTAAGAGTGTTAAAACCACGTTATTAAAACTAGAAAAGAGAAAGAAAACTGCGACGAGTGCAGTTTTCTTTCTCTTTCCTATCAATAAGCAATAATGCATAGGAAAATATTAAGCTCCTCTTTAAACTGCAATCATTCATGACTCTGCAGTTAAGCTGACAGATGACCAACATACACAGTTACACATATGTTAAAGAACGTCACTGATTATTAACAAAAAAAAAAAACAAAAAATCAATCCAACAGTCTTTACTATTAAAACTCAACTATAATTTCATCTACAACTATCACATCGGATTCCTCACAGGGAGTTAGGTTCACAGATAGTCCGCCATTTAAGACTAAAATCTAAGCAGTGGTCGTGTGGCGGAAACTATCAGGTAGCCGAGAGCTTCATTCCCATCTCGCCGCACTTGTAGCCCACCTCTCTCATCAGGTATGGCACCCTCTCATGGGCCGGCGCTTTCTGCCACTCGCTGATGTTTAGAGGTAACGCAGCGAGACCTTGCTTGTCCAAGATGTCAAGCACCAGGCGAAAGACACCCCGCAGACGGTTGCTGTTCATAGAGTAGCAGCCCTGGTTGAAGATCAGTATGCAAACCCTGCAGTCAAGCACCAAGTCAAGATGTTAGTGGTATACCGATACCAGGAATATAAAAAAAAACCATCACATACATTTCTAAGACTAATAAACATGTTTAATTGAAAAATAATGTACCTATATGTGCATCAGCACACTAATGCTTATTTTGTATTTCCAATCAAATTAAGCTTAAAAAGGAATATGATCACAAAAAGGGTTGCCATTCAAAGTGTGTAGTATCGACCTACCGAATTATTTACGCTTTGTCGATTCTGAAGTAATCTGTTAAGAATTTCAATACATATTATCTTTAAAACGATTATTATAATCGTTTTAAAGATTGCCAACACTAATGCGACCGCAAATCTTTTTTTTTTATTTATAATTGATAATTTAACACTATATGACTAATCTAAGAATAACTGGAATCTGGAATCTAAAATATCATACGGCATTGATCCCGAAGGTAATTTTAGATCCTCCACTGGTATCCTCCCGTTCACTGGCGCCGACTTTGACAGTTGTACGGGATTGCCATTTTTCAACGCCACAAATAAATCTACAAATTAAAAAAAAAACTAAGATATATATAGGACTTTAGAGGCGCTGTTTTATATTACATTATAATGAACACTGACCGGCTATAATGCCGCTGGGTAACACCACATTTTTGACAACGTACGCCTCATCGCCTAAGCCTTTGGCCATGGCTTCTCTTACGTGGTCGGTTACCGCGTGGATCGGGTAAGCGGCTTTAGCCTTATTTAAGACGTGATCGGGCAGTTTGTACTCAGAGCTGTGGAAAGCGTTCACCGACTCCTGGAGAGTCAGCAGCTGGAGTAGATCCAGAACATTCTTCTCCCTGGACAGATAATCTTCGAGGAAGTCTTCAGAGAATACCCTCTTTAACAGCTTGTCCTCATAGTGGCCTAAAGAGGCTAACTCTAGACACACCTTTGTCCAAGGTAGAGCAGCGTTGGTCGCATTTAGGATGGGATTTTCAGAAAGATCTTGTCTTATTGTCTCCCATTTTGCTGGATCGGGGGTGAAGTTGTTGTTGGAGAGGCAGTTGATGAAGCTAAATAAGATGTTGGTACGGACGCCGGAGAGGTGTTTAGGAGTGCTGACAGCCAAGTCACAGAGATACTCCATAAGGCCGAGATGCGTGTGGGCCTAAAATGAAATGCAGTGTTAAAAACAAATGAATATTTATCCACGTTTTTCTTTGAGTTATTCTATGAGTCAGATGTATCTGTTTCTTTTTTTAAAGCCAATAACGATACGACGATGATAAAGATTTATTTGACATAACGCCGCTTATCCTACACCTTTTTAACTAGTTTAAATAGTATTTTTTTCTTTTACAGACATCTATTTTACTGGCGCAATTAAAAACAATTACAATTGATAGTTTCTTGATGTGAACATAATATATAAAGCGTTAGAGACATTGGAGAGTCCATTTGGGGTTGATTAGTCAGTTAATTTGGTACCAAGCAGATGTGTAAGTATTGCTACTATTGCATATTGGCTTGAAGAGAAATGTTGCCAGAGTAATCGATAGGCATAAACCTCTGGGTGAAGAGCGCTGTTCAAAGCCGAGCCAATTTGAGATGATTTTTTAACAAATACTCACAACTCTAGACAACACTCGGGCTATCAATAGTGCGTCGTCAAAATTCACACTATTCCGGATTACGTAATCCGCCGCTGCGTCTAGCAGTTGCTCGTGGTAATACTCAGGGTGTTTCTCCAGAATCCTACTTTTTATCTTGGCCAAAGTCCTCAGCACATCACTGTATGGCAACTCGTCGATCCGTTGGACCAAGATGTCCAAGCAAATGTGCAGCAATTGAACCCTTGTGGGGAACAGCTCTTCGGTGCAGTTGATCTGGCAGAGTGACCACACTATGGACTTGGCTGTCTGCGCGTCTATTGCTTGGTCGTGTAAGAGGAGGCCGGTCACCACGTTGTTGATGCAACGATCGGGCAGGTCATGGTTGCAACAGTAGAACAGCATTTCCCTGAGTAATGACAGGTCCTCATTGTCCAGCTCCAGTGGTAGGTGAATCTGAAAAGCCAGCGGCAGCGCCAGCTTAAGGGCGTCGACCAAATGGTTCTTTCTGTCGAAGCGGTCCAGCAAGAAATCGAGGAACACTATTTGACGTATGTTGATCAGGTTTATGTCGTGACGGATTAGCTGCAGCATGGTCTGCACGATCAACGAGTCGACGGGGACCTTGAGGTATGAAAGAACTTTGAGGGCTTCCACTGTTTCATTAATCTCTAAGGCGCGAGCATGCTTCTTGAAATTCTGACAGAGAACACCGAACGCAGGATCCTTTATCAGGTTGTTGTTGGGATCGAATCTGGAAAAAAAATGAAAAAATCTGAAAGTGTGTTTGTTGGTTTGCTTTCTTTATGATTTTTGGTACACAATTAGTTATTAGGACAGAGTGACACTTAAATCCTGAAAAAAAATTTCATTACACAAAAAAAAATTATCAAATTCAACATTCGGGCGAGCGAAGCTTCGTTTATTTTATATTTTATGAAAACGCCTTAAGCGACACACCTGCCCATAACAATAAAAACAGTGCCACACAGAACCTGTTTGGCCCTGTGTTGCGCTACTCACCCAGAGATTAAAGACTTTTATATCTCTATGCCCAGTAATTACGCTGGCAACACTGCCCTTCAAACTGGAACAATAATTCTACACACTAGTGCTTGAATAGAATAACTATAATTCCATTTCCACAATCTAGAATGGTACATACATATTTACAAATACAAATTGTATGTATACTATATACTGTATAATAAAGAATATATAATTGTTCCATGTTGGATTAAAAACAACTATTACGAAATAAGTCTGACTAGATAAAGTTCTAACTTGCCAGACTTCTGCAGCTCAAAAAGACTGCGCAGGGCTTGCAAGAGGTGCTTGTGTGTCATTACTGGCAAGTATCGTTGAACTGCGGCCAATATATTCTCAGGTGTTGGTGCTGCTTTAATGTTAGCCATTATAGCATCTTGACTTTTAACTCGTGACACTTCAGATACTGCAATAAAAATAATTATGCTGCAGTTTAACATATCGCTATTATTTTATTATATTGCCTTAAAAAAAACTCCATAATTTTTTTGGAGAAAGAGTATATATTCTCATAAACAAGATTTAAATTAATTTCTAACATAATTAAATGATAGTTTAATGTGCACCATATATTAGATTTATTGGTTGATGTAAAATGAGTGAAAAAGTAATTTTGATTTGAAATGCTTGTTCCAAACAGTGATAATGCACGCAACATTCGAATAATTTTTCTTGAATCTTTCAGCTTGTATAAAATATAAATTTTACAAACATTTTTTAAACCTAACTGTACTGATCACTACGGTTAATATGTGAAGTAGCAACCATATTCCTCTAAGGTTATTAATTACTTAACCGAAAAGTAAGTACAACAAATATCATTCAAAAATTGATACTTCATTGCAATATGCAACATTGGATTTTGACTTTCTAGGCCCAAAGCAAATGATGGCTTAGCCTTAATTTTTATTCACAAAAATGAAAATTTAGTATTACTTTTCTTTAAAAGAAGACAAGAAGACAATTTGGCTTTTGTACTTAAAAATTGTATGATATTTACATTTATTAATGATAGTAAAATAATATAAATATGTATTTACAACTTGTACAAAATCTTGCAGATTTGAATGTAGTTTTGCTGAGTGAGCTTCCATTTAATACATTCCTCCACACATATTTTAATATCTGTGCCATTTTATCTATTGTAGACATAGAGTATGGACATGCGTTTACTCTCCATACCAAAACATTCTCCTTCAGTAGCAATGTTTATTTGCTTGACGGTGTAGATTAAACTGAAATGATTATAATTTTTTTTTAAATAACATTCCTAGGAATGTTATTTAAGAATGTTATAACTAGTTATAACTATGTTAAGCCGATTTTTACTTATTGTTTTGTTGTGATTTTATAGTGCATATTTTAATAGACCAATATTAATATTATAAAACCGAGGTTATGTACAGTAAAATAATATTCAAATCAAAGTAAAATCATAGTCCTTAAAAATCAAAACAAAAAAGACAACAAACTGCTGGATACATAGTTACTGATTATATTATATATAGCATTCATATGAAGAAATATTATTTGTTACTAGACTTTATAATTACCAAAACAATCAACTACTGAATGAATGCTGGTCTTATATACTACTTTGGAATTTGAAACTAATGTTAAAACACAATAAGTTGTTTATTCTATACTTTTTATACATTAACTAATCATAAAAAAGAAGACTGAAAGATCTAAAAATTCAAAAAATTTGCAGAATTTGACTTTATTGACTTTAACAGTTGCCACAGATTCAAAAGTCTTTTCTTGACTGTCAAATAAATTTGATATTTCAATTTTTTTTTTAAATTGTTTCTATAACGTTCAAAACATGATCACAAACTGAACCACGGAATACAGAGTACTGTATTCCGTGAACTGAACACTACGGTGTTTTTATATTAGCTATAGTTTTTTTTTTTTTTTTATATTTAGTTCTATAACTTTGATCTGTATATGAAAGGCCACATTCACAGTCGAGCTTGTAAACCCCTGGATCTTGTAGAAAGTATTACGCGTCATAGATGGTAAAAACTAATCCTCTTTGACAGCTTGAAGAATGTTCTGATAGAAGCTCTCTTCAAGATGTATCCAATATGAGTCTATCAGTGGGGACTATGTATTTGTGCCGCTTGCTGTAGAGATTTTGGTCCATGTGGTCTTTGCACCTAAAAAAATTTTAAAGACCTTTTTCCCAAAATTATTATTGCGACTGGTGACAAGAGGGCTAGTTTTTTACTTGTCCAAAGGTTAAGTATAACCATTTAAAAAATTCCAATATTATCGGTACCTCTGAACTATCACAATTTAATCCCCATGTATGTACCTAGCCCGTGTCTCTTTCTCCCGGGCTTATTTTTCGGATTTAATTAAACTCTAATTTATTTGTTCTATGGTATTACATAATAATCGAAGTGCACAATGCACGCAAGGAAGGGATGGGGAGAAAAACCGTTTCATGCTCAAACATGTTTAAGTGCGAGAAGACATTATTTTTACGGCCCTATTAGCAATTATTTTAATTCACTTTCAACTTAAAACAGGATCTTATTACTAATATTATCCAAATAACCCATAGCGTAGCAAGAGAAATTACATATTGTAATTCTTGAGTTACCCTACTTCATTTCAACTCAACCACTCCATAATCTTTATCGATTTATAATATGAATCGTTGTGTGCTCAGAAAGCAACCCACATAATCGGAGATTTTGTATTTATACAACGTAAAATAAGCGGTTAATGGTGACCCATAAGAATTCGGAAGATTGTTACAAGGTATCTTTAATATTCTCAAGAATACTGCATTTCAGCTCCCGTAGCCATTGCAGCTCCCCGTTTTTCCTTTCTATGAAACTAGTTGAAATAATTGTTTTTAGGTAGGATGAAGATGAATCGAGGTAAAATTGTTAAAGGAATAGTATATGGATCAGCTGCGGTCCAGGTCCGTATACCAGACCCGACTTTCCGTAGCCGACAATCTCTCAATTATAAATTATATAAAAATTAAAATTTTGACACAACACGCATGTCCTCATGCATGACCCCGTGAGTCATGGGGTCTATCCAATTCGTGGAAACTAGCATTTCCACGAATTTCGTGATCCGATGAAGCTTTATAGAGCCGCATAGGAAGCATCA